>JAQIXA010000318.1:0-48494 GCA_034699045.1 Nanhermannia cf. coronata Gr-Ori-00579
CCTATGTCACCCGGGAGTTGACATAGGTCAAATTTTTTTCGAAATTTTTCATCTCCGGAAAATTAGGGTCAATTTTGATGTTTACATTTTTTTCGTCAGTCTTATAGTTTAGGAGGAGATGTGGATCATACATCCATCCATCTATCCATACATACATACATACATGAGCATCAAATACATACCCCGAGCATCGCTAAAGCTCTGTCGGGGAAAAAATGTTTATATTCAACGATATTTTAATTTAGTAAATGGCATTTCTACTTGTGTATTTTCGTATTCTCAGAATCGGTATAATGTTACATACACCTTAACTCTACATTCTACATTCTTATAGTAGGGTATCTATGCTATACTGATACAAATTAATTGATTCTAGTTTTCTAGTACCTAAATTGAAATTCGAAATTCTTTCAAAAACTTGGAAGAATTGCTCTATGAGTACTTTCATTAATTGAATGTAAAAAACAAGACGCTCATTTCATTACTTAGAATTTAATTGAAAAATCTATTCTCTAAATAAATGCACCTGTTAGATATTTTTGTGATTTTCAAAATCATCGATATTTTATGTGATTAATTTTATTCTTAGGTACCCTACTCGTATGTATCTGTACTTATCTGTATTTAAAAAATGCAAAAAATGGAAACTGGACATCATGTATCTGTATAAGATAAGGTATTAAATGGTATTAAAACCTTTTTTCATTCTCATATTTTGCTATTCAAAAATTAAAAAAAGCTCTATGTATGTACTTAATTAAATTTGATATGGTAGCTATATATTTACAAATTATAATAATCTGTACAAATACAGATAGAGATAGATATGGTAGATAGGTATCTAAGCATTTCAATTTCAAAAAAGTTCTTTAAGAGAAAATGTTCCATACATAATATTATCCTACTAATATTATTTCAAAAACTAACTGCTATTTATGTAGGTAGTAGGAGGTAGTATATTATTAATGGGGAATATACAACCAGACCTGCTAAAGTCTCAATGGCTCCTGCTAACTTTCTCCTGCTAATTTTTCTAATTGCTAACTTTAAGGCTAAGGTTAGGTTAGGTCAAATTAGGTCAGGTTATGTTAGATTAGGATTAGATTAGATTATGTTAAGTTAGGTTAGGTTAGGTTAATAAGTGAGTTAAGGATCTTTTTATTAAATTAGCAGGAGTCATTGAGACTTTAGCAGGACTGGTTGGGTAACAGCCAGCCATTATTAATTACTACTCTACTTTAGGCTTTCCTATTCTACTTTAGTTTAGGACTGACCTTCCTGATACGTTTGATTATAAATGCAAATGCAGCAAGTAAAAATAAAAAATAAAAAATTGAATTTTTGATAATCACAACTTAAATATATTTATTTCATTTATTAAGTATAGATTTATAAATTTTAATTAATTCTAATTTCATAATTATACCCTACTTTACTTTACTATAGAACATACATACAGTAATATAAAATACATGCAGTATCCGTAGTACTCGTAGTACTCGTAGTATATGTATACTGAAGAATTAGTATATTTATGTCACTTCTGAGATTGATTATACTATAATTATATTTAATAGCCTTTGTAAACACTTATACTATAAATTAACAAAAAAAATTGAACAAATATACTAACTAATTCTATATCTATATCTAATGCACAACTACGTACTATTACATTTACTCAAATGTACAATATTTACAGAATTAAACTCGCAATCTCAATTACATTATTTAAGTATCTATTATAACTATAACTAATATCTTATCTAATATTTACAATTTAAAAAATAAATAAATTTCTAATAAATCTTAACCCTATATATAATATAGGGTTAACACATCATTCACATTCACATCATTTACTCTAAAGATTACAGGATAAGTACAAGTTCTATAAACAAAATACATGTAAAATATCTCGTATATATAAAGGGTTCTATCTGTATACATATAATATATAGTAGTATAGTAATATGGCTCTGGATCTGGATAAATTTAATTTAACTTTTGAACAAATCTACAATTTGAGATCTCATTCGCAATACAAAAATAATCCGAGTTTTAGATACAATTTCATAAACTATCGACTATCGATTCTAAACTCTATTATCTAATCTATAACTAATCTAAATTTTTACATTTCCAATTACATTACTAGTACCTACTATACTATTTGATATAGGCATAGGTAGGTATATTTTCAAAAATTTTCGATTTTTATAAATTTTGCAAATAGAGAGTTAAGTAGATGAGTTAATTTAAGTATTTAAGTAAAGTTTAAAGAAGTTGGTATTCTTAAGTGTATTTCAAGATTTTCGTAGACTTGCCATTTTACATTCATAATTCATACTTTTGTGTTTAAAACCTTATATTTAGAGTACTATACTAATATGTAGTACCTATATTTAAATAAGCTTAATTAGATTTTATAAAAGTTGTATAAAAATTGCACATAAATAATAATCGTGTGTATTACTTATATATGTAATAAAACTTGGCTACATACACAACTCTTTTGAGCATTTTCCTTTTTTGTCCGACCAACTTTCGTTGTTCTTATGAAATATAACTTGTGTTTTTTATCTACCTATCTATTTAGTTCTAAGGAATTAACAAAATGTACAAATAAACAAATAAAATGTGTAAAATATAAAATTAAATTATGTAATGTAAATAAAGTATAGATTTTATCTTTTAAGTATAGAAGAAACTAATTTAGTCTTGGCACGATTGTCGTCACACTGTCAGACAATAATTTCCCTTATGACTCGTCTGCCCCTTGAGTTTGGGGTCGAATACCCGCTTTCCAGCGACTCTTCGAAGGACATTGATTGTTGTTGCTGTTGTTGTAAATGTCTATTAGCTAATTGTTGATCAGATTCAACAATCATAGGTTGTTGATGGTGATTATGATTATGATTATTTAATGTCTCCAGGTACGGGTCAGGTAATCCACTTAGTTCGTGGTAGGGTGAATCACCTTAAAAAATCAAAAAAAAATCAGAATTTTACTCAAAAGTTACTTAAGAGGCTCTACTTATTGCAAAAATATCAAGTTTAAGGTAACGGTTCCATGCACCTAAAGTCTAAATTCTGCCACATGTTATCAAATGGCCTTTTCGGGTGGACTTTGGTCTAAGAAATCTCTTTAAGTACTCCACGTAGAGACTTGAAACTTTTTTTTATCATATCCGTTGACACATTGTACGAAATTTTTATCAAAATTCGAAATTCTAACATGGGTCAGAATTTAGACTTTAGTTGCATGGGCATTTTGCCTTAACTCAAATTCTAAATTTTCATTATTCTCAAAAATGCTCAAAATTAGACAATTTTCATTTTAAAAAAGTCAAAATGAAACGATATAAGGTCATATCTCGGAAAATATTTGGAATTTTTGGAGAATTCTATTAAAAGTTTTATAAATCATTCAGTGAGCTATTTTTGGTAAGGATGTGTATCCTACGATATTTAATAGTTTTGAATTTTATTTTAAAGAGTATTTTGCTAAATACCTATTAAATCCAGTCTTCTCTTTGGTTTGGGAATAGGCCCATAATCACTGACATAGTTATTACTCCGGTTTGTATTATCCGGATATTGCATATAATCTATTACTTCATGATTAGGACTTAGGTATTGTGCATGTTGTTCATAATTTCTATTCTGAGTATTCATGTGCTGTTGTTGTTGCTGTTGTTGCTGTTGCGGATGTTGCTGGTGTTGTAAATTCATATGATTCATATGATCATTTCCACCATTTGGGATGATTTGTGAGGCTTTCCAGAGTGAATCTTGAGAATCGACAGATCCACCATTGTTGGAATTCGAGTAGCTATTTTGGTCAATGTAAGGTATAGCTAAAAAACCAAAAGTACAAGTAAATTAAAAACTTTTCAAAATAATTATAAATTATTGAACTTACCACCACCTTCTCCATTTGCCAAGTGTCCATTTCCATAGCTGATATAGCCATTTTGTCCATTGTATTTCATCGTATCATCGATCACATCCATGGTTCTTTCAAGACCTTTATTTTCCATTCCATTTGTGGCATAGTAGGGTGCATGGACAACCTGAGTTTGACTTCGAACTCCATCATATTCCTTTTTGACAACTTTCTTCTTTTTACAACAACAAAATATCACGATAAGACCCATACAAAGCAAAAATATGATTCCAGAAACAACACCACCAATCACATAGTGAATCCTCATTCCAACTTGGGCAACGATGGGCAAATCATCAACAATATTCGCATTGATATTTTTTCCACAAGAATCCGTTTCATAGCAAAGTGAGACTCGAACATTTTCAACTGAACTTGGCTCACTTATGATGTGTCGGAATTTTTCAGCCTCAACTCGAAGCATTCTATATCTTCTCCATTGTCCTTCAAGAGTTTGCACTTCAACCTAAAGTTGCAAAAAATAACAAAAATTTAGTATTTTCATTGCATTAGGTATTATACACTAGGTAGGTACTGATATTTATTTACCTTAGCATCAAATGTAGTTGATCCAATGACATTAAAAAGCAAAGTTCCGGATTTTGGTTCATATTTCACATCCAAGGGGTCGGGTATTTTGGCCAGATCGATTTTAGTTGATGCACTGATATTTGTTGAGAATTCACTTTCACCACGAGGATTGTAAGCTTTTACCTATAAAAAAATAAAATATTTTAGATTTTGAAATGCTTTGAATTTTTTTTGCATAAATGTACCTTGAAGATATAAAGTGTTTGTTGCTCAAGTCCCGAGATATTACAAGGATTGTAGTTTTGACAATCGAAAGCTCTTGAAACTGATGGGTCATCTTTGGCAAAGTAGGTGACAATATTGACAGTATTTTCATAACCTCCATTGAATCCAGGTTCCCATTTCAACAGTACTGAAGTGACATCAGTTGCAATCACTTCAAGGAAAGTTGGTGGTGAAGGTCTTCCTCTCTCCTGAAGTACAATGATTGATGAAGAATTTCCCATTGATGATGAGGCTCTACATTTATATTCTCCATAATCATCTTTCCTCACACCTTGTACAATCAATGTAGAGATGTAAACATCATTTTGCATAATTGTCAAATTAGTTTCATAGTTTTTCAAATCAATATTGAGATTCAATGAATTGAAAGCCCATTCAAATTCAGGTTTTGGAAATGCAGTTACTTTACAAGGAATTCTAGCATTATCACCAAGATCGAATGCCACTCGTTCAACATCTTGTGATGGATTTTTGGCAAAAATTGGTTTATGTTGTACTCTCAGATACATATGAGAGGACTCTTTCTTCACTTCATTTTCAAAATCACAAGAATAGTAACCTCGATCTTCAGCTAGTATCTCATCTCGATCATCACCATTGAAAACCAAAGAGGATTGAACAGACCAGGCTCCATTTTTCAAATCAGTTTCATGATTTATCATCTTGTACAAAGATTTAAATTCAGATGATTCTGGATCCAGTTTGGCACCATTTTTAATCCAAGATACTGTAGGTTTTGGCTTAGCTGAAGCCTTACATGTGACAGAGAAATCCTTATCACCAGATCGTCGAATTTCTTGAGATTTCAAAATAGTTTCAAGTCTTGGTGCTTGATAAACAAACAGTTGGGTTGAAGCAATCGTTCCTTTCCCAATTTCATTTGATGGCTCGCAAAAATATTGACCTTCTGAATCAGCCTGGGCAGTTCCAATATTCAGTTGAGCATCCATTGATATGATTCTTTGAGTATTATCCCCTTTCCACCACCTATACTGTGGTTTTGGATGTCCAGGAGGCTAAAATATGAAAAAATTATTGAAAATTCATGGATTTATGAAATAAATTTAGCTTACATTAGCTCCACAAGTCAAAGTTATTCCGCTTCCTTCAACAACAGCAGGTTTAGATGGCTCGATAAAACTTTTACCTAAAAAAAGTATTTTACATTTTTAATAAATTCTCGAGGATTTTTTAATAAAATCATATACAAATGATACTTACCAGGTGCATGCTTCACTAAAACATGAACTGATGCATTTCCTTGTCTTTCATATGGAACATCAACTCCTGAGGGTTGCAGAATATTTGTTGCTCGACAATAATAAATGCCGGAATTTTGAGCTGAAACTCGTTCGATTCTCAGGATATCTCCAGTTTGACGGAAATTTGGGTCTCCTTTTTTAATCCATTCGATTGAAGTTGGCCGTGGGTTTGAGGTGGCATTGCATTTAATCCAGACATCTGAAAATCATAATAATTTTATATTTAAGAATTTATATATTAGAATAAATTAGAAAACTAAATATGAAATAAAATTACCATCTCCATCTTCATATTCTTTCTGGAATTTCAAAAACAAAAAACAAAATCAATAAAAATTTGGGCTATTTTGATAGTTTTTTGACATTACCTTGCTCTGAACAGTCACAATTGGTGCATATAGAACATCAAGAGATAAGTCAGATTCTCCAGTTTGACCAAGTCCATTATCAGCATTACAAACATATGTGCCAGCATCCTAAAATTAGAAAAAATTCTCATAAATTCTCGAAAATTTTAAAAAGTATTACTAGAGTGTAAGATACTTACGAGTAGGGTTACACGTGGAATAGTATGAACAAATGTGATTTCGATAAATCGTCCATTTCTAGTCCACCTGACACTTGAGACGGCGGGCTTGACATAAAGACAAAAATAAACTAGATCGTTAGATAATAGTTACTAAATTTAAATATCCTGAAGAAAAAATTCAGATACAGATATCAAATATGTACTAAAAATTAATCAAATATGTACTACTCACCTTACTGTCCACATTACAAGTTAATCTGGCTGGGGAGCCTTTCTCGACTTTGAGTGGATTTTCTGGACCAACTTTAACTCTTGGAAAATCTAAAAAAAAAATTAAAAATAGTATGTTAGTACATATCTAACGATAAGTATTACAAACTTTGAGTTCTTAAAATCGATATTTTGAGAAAACTTACAGTTGACATTCAAATTCACAGAAGTTTCGAGTTTTTCTCCTTCCCCGAGAGCTCTATTCCAGACCACACAACGATATTCGGTTCCATCATCATCTCTTAAGGGACTTATAGATAGTACTGCAGTTGTCGGCGAATTTTTAGTTCCACCATATTTCAGGATTGAATCCAAGGGATATTGCATACCACCACGATACCATCGCTAAAAAATTAAAAATTAAACTGTTACACCATAGCTAGTCCAAAAATCAAAATAATAAATGCATGCTTATATGAAGGAGGAAGGAATTTTAATTTACTCAAATTCAACCTGATCTTAATACAAGATTTGCCTTACAGTTACAGTACATTATTTAACATAAGAAGAACGAGTTATTAACATTAACGCATTAACATAGAAATGAACTTTTGTTTTTTTGAAATTTTTTGCATTAATTTCACAATGTTTGGCCTTTGATCGTTAAATTTAAAATTTAAAATTTCGATATTCAAATTGCAATTTCACAGTGTGAAATTCACAACACAAGTATCTTTTTCTTATGATTTTATTGAATATTTTACTTACAATTAAGGGATCTGGAGATCCGCCTTGAGAAGAGCAAGTTAATTCAATAGTCCTGCCTTCAGTTGCAGTTGGTTCTCCTAAAAATATAAAAAAATCATACATTTAGGTCTAAAATCTAACTACTTTTTGTATTAAAATTTTAAAATCTTTTAAAAATCACATACCTGGAATGATTTTGGGTAGTCCAGGTGGCAATAGTACAGTGAGTTGAACTGTTTTATTATGCAAAACAATTCCACCAACTTCCTTAAGCCTGCATTCAAACTTTCCATTGTCTCGGTCATAGGTCACATTCCTTATTCTTAAATCATACTTCCCCTCATTGGGCACAAAGTCAATTCTGAAAAATTACAAAAAAAATAAAAATAAAATTTTATTGCAACTTCATGTATTTCACATAAGCTACATAAGTCTACAAGTCTGTAGAAGACAATAAGGGGTCATATAGGAAACTGTTAATTTTTTTAGGATATGAGGATCTTAATTTTTCTAAAGTGCTTTTACACCACGAACTTTAAAATCTTAAGTAATGAGACACACCTTACTTCAATACTTAAAATCTTAAAATACTTTCCTAGTACTTACTATAGTACCCTACCTACTAGTAAAAAAAGTCTCTCAAGGTATAAGGCTCTATTCTTTTTTTAAAAACCTCATCACTTTTTACTATACATGTCATTTAATTTACTTATTAGTGGTGTTGACACACCCATTTTGCATTTAAAAACATTTAATAAGAGCTTTTTTTACAGTCTGATATCTATACTATCTGTTTAGATACTAGGAATTACAAGATTAAAATGTCAGTAGTATTTTGTACATTAAACAATCACTACATGTACTCGTATACAAGTAGCTCAATAAAAAGTAATTTTAAAATTTAATCAAAATACAATTTCGTGCCTTTAATTGAATGCCAATGACCTACAAATGTCTCTCGACAAGACAAAATAATTTTGTGCAAATAGTACGCCCATTATAGTAGGGTACTTGAAAAAAAATGTATAGGGTAGCTAATTAAGAATTAACCTACATAGACTTGAGTAATTAATGAATTTTTTCTAAAGTGTAACTTTTTTTTTAAAAAAATTGACAAAATTTTGGCTTAAATTTAAAAAATTAGTTTTCAACTTACGCATAATTTTCCTCTAAAGGACTTTCCCCAATGGCTACATTATCCTTGTCTTTTGAATTGGTTCTGGACCAGTAGAGCTGAGGTCCCCTCGAGTTTAAATGTGGTGGATATCTGCATTCTAAAGTTATATCACCAGCTTCTAGAATTTTTCAAAAAATACAAAAATGTGAATAATTTGTATCTCTATACAAGCGATAGTAAAGATAATTGTAAATTTTATAAATAAATCAAACCTGAAACATCTTTCATATCATCTCCTCTAACAACTTGACTCAGGCAGGACAGCAGGAGAGCTATAATTACAAAAAAAAAACAAAAAAAGAAGGTAATTATCCAATTCTTCAAAAATTATACGAGACACGTTCTTCAAAGCATTAAAAGCACCTATGCTAGTACACTGATAGCAGTATATAGTATAGGTAAGTAAGTATAAAAGCCTCTAATAAAATGAAAGCAATTTAAGCATTACAAGATCTGACTGAGATTATTTCTGCATCCATGAATTAGGTAAATGGGTTTCAAAATGATGATTCTCAACTATTTTTGGTCGCATTAGGAGAATCTGTATTGTCATTTTCGGGTTCTAATTGAATTGAAAGCTAAACTTGAGAGCATCCTTATTAAACTACATTTTACAAAATCAATCGTGCATTATTTACTAGTACTAAGAATACCCTAACTACAACTACATAATGTACAAGTATCTACCTACAAGTAGGTATTACATTTTACAACAAGTATACTTGGTTAAAATGAAGTATTCAAGTTCATCGAGGTGAACTTAATCGGCAGTTTCTTGAAAGTAAATGTAAAATTTCGAGAGACTCTTTTTATCCTTTAGTTTTAAAGGATCTATAGGTAAAGGGTCGGCTCTTTTAACTATTTATTTTGGTGGTGTCTTTATTTTATAAGCCCTGATGGTAAGTTTAAAAGGTTTTTGAGCAAATTATCAAATATCCAAATCCAAAGTACTTGCACTATTATAGTACATAGTTAGTTGTGACTTTGGACAATTTCTTTATGAGAATTATCCATTATGAAGTAGAGGAAACACCCCCTGAAGTACCTTATACAAAATCATGAAAAGTTGAAAAGTTTTTAAGAAAAGACCAAGTTTTTTTCAAACATTCAAACTATTATTGAGTCACATAAAATAAAATATAAGTGTTAGTAGTATAGTAGTACCTATAGTGTAAGTAGGTACTTAATATAATAATAAAATCTTGTTAAGAACTGGTCATTCAATTCAAAATTTCAATTCTTATACTTATAGGTAGGTATCCCACGCTCAAAATCTTCAAAAACTCTTATTGAAATCATCATGAAAATAAAAATATACTACATACTATTATTATACCTTTTTTGAACATTTTTACAATTTCCTTTACAATTTCCATATACTTATACTGTATTTGAGGTTCGGGAGGGGTAAGTTAAAACTCACTTGAATTTCTTGAGAAAACCATGATTTTTTTGAAATCTTGAGCAAATATTTAGTTTGCAGATAACAATGCAAATATCTTATAGGTAAATATTAGGTATTACAAGATAATAAGTTTGTGAATTTGCAGAAAAAAGTGTTGAAAATTTCCCATATCTGTATTTGGTAAAGCCTAAAAAGTACATAGTAGTACAAAGTAATAAAAGATCAAAGTAGACGAATTTCTTTGAACTTTCAAAGAACCCGTTATATTTTAAGGGTATTTTAAATAAGATTATCACCATACTTATATATGTATCTTATCGCTAAAATTTAGTACGAAAAAAAGCACAGGGATTTGTGAAATGGTCCATAGATTTTAAATTGTACAATATAAAGTGACAGTTTACTAATTGGAAACACGAGAATGTATTTCAACACATTTTTCTAAGAATTCCAATACTATTTATGTATTGAAAAGCCCTTACTTATGGCACTATGTAGTACTATAATATGACTAGTACAAGTTGAAAAAATCGTGCAACCATAATAATTCAACACCCTAATTAACTATTTATTATCGAAAAATTCAATTTATTTACTATCTAATTATCATAAATGAGAAAAAGAGAGCAGCTTATTAGGGTGCAAAAATCTTACAAATTGGTATTTCAAGTTCAAATTGCTTGGATCTAGTACTAGTGTTGGATATCTAATAGTAGTATTGGATATTTGAAGCCTATTTTCTAGTCTATTTTCGACCAGATTTCAAAAACAGGATATGGATTGTATTTTTTGAACTTTTAGAGTTCAATTTGTAGGGTACTTTCAAGTTTCAAGTTTGATCAATTGGTTCAATTGAAATAGAAAATTTGTAATTTTTAATGGATATACCCTTAAATCTATAATTTCTTTTAATTCTATCTCTATCCCAAACTACGAGTACAATACAAAGGTATAAGTACCAGTATAATGCTTACACATTGGCTCATAATAATTTTAGAATTTTTAAAATTTCCAGAATAGAGAATAGAGAAATTGTGAATGAAAAATACTTCTATTATTAAAGATTGGTTGTGCTTGTCAAAGATCTCACTGCGGGTATAAGTGTATATGGCTTCTGGAGTAATTTTTCGGCTTTAAATCTCATAAAAGTAATATTTTTTGAAAAATATATAAAAGCGATTGTAAGTACATTCATAATATATAGTAGTAGTAGGAGGATCCAGCTCGAGTCTTAATACTTAAGCTCACATTATGATTTCTATGATGGAAAAGATTTCTCTGAGGAATTTTATAAATTTTAGCTTATAGGCCTGAAGTTCTTTAAGAGTATCAGTACTACTCGTATAGTGCTAGTATTGGTCTCTCGATTTCAAATTGAATTTACAAAATTGTATTTTCAAAAACCTATCTATAAGTCCTCCAGAAAATGAAGTAAGAAACTCATTTGAGTGGAAATAGAGACCATTGTACCATTGTACAGTGGCTTTTATACATTTTAAAGCTTTTTTGAATGATAGGATTACTTCTAGATACATGAAATCCAGGTTTTTCTCAAAGATTTGTGCTCACTTCTGATCATTTTCTCATATCCAAAAATTTCAAATATAATTTTTAATAGCAGTAGCAGTTTTAAATTGTTTTAAAACAATTGCATTTTTTATTTTTCGGAACAACATTTCATTTAACCATGTTTTGTGAATTTTTTTCCAAATTTTAAAACATGAGTTGGTATCCAATTCAATAAGTTGAAGTCTTTTCTGTAAGAATCAGAAGCTCTGTAAAATCTAAAAAATAAATCCATCGATTTTCCATGAAGTTTCGAATTGACCTTGAAATCTTAAGGGTTTCATTATTTATACCCTTAATATCCCTATATTTAAACCTCTACCTACTTTTTAAGATTGTTACTCACAAGTGCAAGCTGAAATCTCAAGCTAGAAATTCGTGATATTGATGATATAAGGATGCACCAAAATCCATTTTTTTTCTACCTTTTTTTGACTTTTGTTTTACCTACTACTATACTAGTAGATACCAAACAAACTCACCAAAAACTTTATCTTTAGATTGGCCCATCACAACAGTTGAAGATGAGAAATGAATCCAAGTTCAAGTTAGAGTCGAAAAATAATAGTAAAAAAAAGGAACAACATCTGTCAGTTTCAAGTGATTTAATAGTACGTGTGCCTTGAGGAGAGCATCGTTTTCAACTTGAAAATGTAATCACCTTTAGCTATATCTATCTGTACATGAAATAAATGGGGAAGAGTCAAGTACCTACTACTTATTACTATTAGACCAAGGTGTGTGTTGGCCCTTAACTACAGATACAAAATCTGACTTTTAAAATTTTAAAATTAAATGCAGTCGTCCCTTTTAGACTTTAGAGATTCTTCACATGTACCTACACCTACAGGTTCTGAAATACTTAAGGGTTCTCAAATGTTCGAATGAGAAATCTTATTATTATTTTTCATTGTTAGTTGAAATTTGAAAATTGTACAGGGCTCTAAAATTAAATTGGCTTTCTCGCCCCTCAAGTCCCTTCCAGATACATAGATATATTTCAAACTGGCCCTATAGATTTTGGATAATTAACGAAAAACCCTTAAAATGGATCAGATAAGGGTCCCAGGAACAAATCACAAACACCTGACTTACTTTACACCTTTTTTCTATTGTCAGGTTTGAACCTTTTTTTCTGTAGGTATATAAAGTTTACTTAAAAACATTCAACTTATTTGTATGTAAAGTGTAGGACAATATAGGGGAATAATCTTTTGTTGAAATAATGTAAAAAACCTACGACAAGAGTCGATTCGATGATTAGAATTTTAATGCCCTAATTTCCTTTACATATCTGACAATGCAGTATATAAGTAGGTACTTTTTACAATAAGTAGAGATACGAGTTTTAAATTTAACTTTTAGAATGAAAGAGACAATTGTATTGAATATCAATGTATTGAAAGAACTCCAATAAACTCCAATTTCGACTCTAAGTTTTTCGAAAAGGTCAACTTTCATGTTCTTTCAAGTTTCCAATAAAATAAAATAGGATTACTGCTGACTGGTGCTGGTATATCCCTAATACATACTTTGATATTATGACCAAACTTGAGCTTGAGAAACTTGAAACTCAAATATTCGAGAGAAAAAAAAAGACCAATAAACAGATCCCATTAGTAGTACATTGTATATTGTACAGTCTTTGGAAAGACTTTAGAAAAAATATTTGAATGGGCTATAATGTCAAGTGGACATAGTTTATTTTCTAATCACAGCAAATTACGAGCTTCAGGTCAACTTTATTTCCCCCAAAAACACAAAACCTTTCAACTTTTCTCAAATAAAAACCGCTTTTTTCCACGCTATAGAACTCGCAAAACTCTTAAAAGAGGTGACAATCTTCGATTGAATCGAAATTTTGAATTTGAATTAATTTTCAATTCTTTATAGGATTTTAAGTAACCAGTTAATCGGGAATTTAAGTCATAAACCACTCTGCCTAAATTCGAAGATTTTTTCATAAAAAAATAATAAATTTCGAAGCTTTGAAGCTGGACTTTGTTAACTTTTATAAATACTTTAGTTATTGTTATTAAGTATATGTCTTGCTAGGTGATAAATGGTCATACAAAGAATAGGTGCTACTAGTATCACAAGTATTAAGGGTAGATTAGGGATAGTTCGAATAAAAATAAAAATAATGACAGTCTTTCAGAAGACTTTCAGTTTTTAGAATCTGAAATTTCTTGGGTATCTTTAGATGTAAATATCTAGTAAAATTTCAGGTCAAAATGGCTCCTGATTCATCTGTAGAAAAGGTTTAAAAATGCATTCGAACTATTCCTAAACTACCCTTAGTACTAGTAGTATAGGTGATGGAATTACCAAAAAAAAGACAAATTAATTTACTCGGAGGGGAAGCATCAGTCTGACTAACAAGTTTCGCATTCAAAGTTAATTACAATGGTGTGAACTGCGAATTTCCCACTGTTTAAAAGCCTTTAATTCATATGATGTTTTGAATTGTAGTTACTACAAAATAACAAAATATGTTCTAGTACTAGATGAAGTGTATAAAACAAGGGTGCAAACTATCCATATTTAAGAGTTAAATATGATACCTTTCTCATGTTATTTATCTACCTATTTTGGTAAGGGTTGAAGAACTGCTCCCACATTTTAATTCTAATTTTTCATACACAAGATACTTGAGAGAAATAAGGTATTTATTCAAATGGGTGGGGACCACTCCTGTATTTTTACATTATTATGCACCACAACTATAGGTACATATCTACATACTTTGAAAAATTTTGTGAAATGTAGTAGCTTTTATTTCTTTCAAAAAAAGTCTCCTCCAGTCTTAGGGGAGGTTTTGAAAATTATTATAAAAAAATACAAAAACACATTTTAAGTGTATTTTCTTACGACTTTGAGCTACCTGATACCTCCAAATAGTTTTTTTTGTATCCATTTGAAATGGCTATTTGTCCATAATTTCATATTAATATGGCTCTTATCTCCCTTGTGTATACATGTTCTTGATTACAATTGCATGTAATAATGGTAAACATTAAAAACTATAACTTTTCTCAGTTGATAGCTGATAATAATATACCTACATACAGTAGGTTCCAGGAGTAGAGTAGGCTTAATGTGCCTTTCAGCTCCTTCAAATTTTTTATTTTTTATATCCCTTAGGGGAACGCACAAAAATCCTCAAATCTACCATTGCAATCATATTTGATAATTTTTTTTTCTTTCTAGAGTGAAATAAGTAATGAAAACGCATTTGAGAGAAACCCTTCATTATCCTTATGTGAGCATGCAATTTGCTGGAGACAGGCAGATTTTCAAAATAATTTCTCTTATCTAATGAAATACACTACAAGTACAAGTTATAGTATTAGTCGAAATGCTGGAAATCATTAAAAGTACTCGTATAAAGCAGTAAAAGGTACTATTCTTTTAATTCACAGTTCTAATGAAGGTTTCGATATTGCCTTTAACATATAATTTCGAATTTCGAATGTTAATCGATAGGTCTACTAGACTTATAGGTACTATAGTAGTAGTGATTGGAAATTGAAGAGGAAATATCCTACCAGTACCAGAGTATTTGTTCAAAAAAATAAATCCAAAATCTATACTACGAGTATAGTATCTCTATCCCGATCGTTTCAAGTCAAGTGTATGATATGGTAGTTTGAGAAATCGAGGATAGAATCAAAAATTAGAGGAAAGAACCGGTCTAATTGAGAATTGAGAAACTGAACTGAGGAATTAGAAGTTGCCTACTTATATACTGCTAAATCCATCGTATATTCTGTACTAGTGATGTGATAGGATAGTTGGTTTGCCTTTTGTAATTGGAATCATAATGAAAAGTCGAAAGATCAGACTTTTCGAGAGAAAAAAAAGAAAGAAAAAGAGATTCTAAACTTTATAACTTTAACTGGGAGTGTCCGAACTGACTACTGAGCTGAGGATATGGACTGAATTCTAAAATCGAAAAAATATTATAATCCAGATTCTAGAGATACCAGCCAGTACATAAAACTAATAGATCTAATAGCATAGTGTGTTGCACTTTTCACTTTAAAAAGACCATTTTAATAATTTGCTCATTTCCCTTGTCAAATTTTGTACATACATTATACCTACAGGTACTATAGTACTTGTGTAAATCTCAAAACAATCAGAATTTCTGTCGGTTATAAAAAAAACTGAGTTTTTCGCCTGACTTGATCCAACTTTGAGTCTTTCAACTAGTTAAATCATCACAGTACCTACTACTACTACAGTATTATACCTTGTTTGTATCTATTTATTAGAAAAAGTGTTTTCTTAATCTTATATGGTTATTTATATGCAAACACCTGCTTGACTTCTCAAGCAGAAAAAGCCGCGATTCACTCTCACCGTTTTTTACTTTTTTTTCTCTCAATTTACAATTTACCATTAGAGAGAGATAAATGATAAAATGAAAATAGTAACTTGAAAAAAAATCAACTTGAATGTATTGTACTTATATTAGTCATCCCAGGTCCCTCCCTTAAAAGTTGATGATTCAAATTTTAATAAAAAAAACTTTACAAAATTTACACACTATCTATATAGGTAGGTACATTTACAGGTACAAAATGAGTCCCTTAGAGAAGACTGTGACTTCGACATATCCAATTATACATCTATAGAATGATAAATACACAATCAAACAAGAAAAGTTACAATCTGGTCAGATAGACAATTAGGTATGTTGCATATTCTGAAAAAATTTATAAAAAATCTTTTAGGTTCTTTGGATTCCAAATAATTGTATTTCATATCCAAAAACGAAAATTCAAGCTTAAAAGTTGTCTCTTCTTTCTAAGTGAGTGAAAAAATTTCAAATTTTTTGACCAAATTGCACCATTTCTTGTAATTTTTCAATTTTTTTGACTAAATTGTACCATTTCTTGTAATTTTGAATGTAATTTTGAATTTTTTGACTAAATTGTACCATTTCTTGTAATTTTGAATGCAATGACTGTATAAAAATCTCGGCTGGATCTTTCTCCAGAATCTCCGAGTCACAAATCATACTGATATCACATAGTATAGAATGATTTAGCAATTTTATTTTATCTAACTTTACCTATACTTTACCATAATAACTACTAGGTATATTTTAAGGATCGAAAAGGGCCAGAAACAATTAATAGGTAGTACCTATGTGTATGTGAAAGGTGTATTTATCGACAGGAAAAGGAATTTTTAAATCTATTTCTTATGCAAAGTCTATGGTCTATGAGTCTATATGACTATGTCATTTGATTTGAAAAATAAAATAAATTTTCAAAGTCCTTTTTGTCGCCAGTTGAATGCCTATTAGGACCTCATTCTCAGATGGATAGGTTCAAATTAAAACCTTTTTTTTGACTTTGACTTTTCAATTCAAAATTTTCAAGGTTTTTTTTCTCAAGTTTTATGTCATCTGGTCCAACCTATTAGTATTTATGTAGTACCTACGTATATTTCACCTTTACAAAGTCTAATTGTATATCCGTCTTTGTCAATAAATTGGGATGAAATAGGTCTATTACTATGTACTACAAAGATTCAAAATTTCAAATACAAAGTATCAATCCATCTATCTACCTTCTGTTCTGCTTTTGCTGGCTTTTTTCCACAAAAATTCTCTGCCTAAATTAACATGTACTAGTTCTATGTACACTAATACAATTACTAGACTTTGGGTCTCACGTCAATAACAATTGATTTAAAATTTGAAGTAGAGAAATAGAGAAGAAAAAATCTGAAACTAGATTTTAGAATTTACTAACTAGAATTGTAAGTATTAAGTTGTTTTTCAACCCTTAAATATCCCGCTGGTTCTACTCAAAAATTCAAACCTTTCTCAATAAAATTGTACTGATACATAGTAGTAGTATCAATAGTATTAGATCGATTTATCGTTTTTAACTTTGTAAATGAAACAAAGTGGTCAAAGTGTACAAAGTTTAAATGCAATTTCCAATTACCCATAAAATAGCAATAGAATCGAAGTAAGAAACAAGTTTGAAAAAAAGATAATCGTGGAAATTACTTTTGAAAAAAAAATCTTGTCTTAAATCTTAAAAGCTTGATCTTGTCAGTCATATAAAGTCATAGTATAATCATTTTGCTCTTATTTTTTATACCTACATACACACATACACACAGGCATAGGTAGTTTAATAGTATTTGCAGATGCACTTTGTAATAATCTAAAAGTTAAATAGAAAATGGTCAGAATTGTACTAAGAAGGTGAGAAAAAGTCATAAATTCTTCATCGAGTTTGCCCTACATAAGTCGCACTATCACCTTTGAAAAAAAATGAAAAATTTGGATCAAATTCTATATACCTATCTATACTATTGGTTTTGCAGTTTTGAAGTGAAGCTAGTCAGTCAGCCGGTCAGTTGACCAAAAGGGAAATAAAATGGTCAGAAAAAAAGTCAGTTCAAATGTCAGTCTTAATTAAATCTTTCTATAAGCATTCAGCTATATCTTGTAGAATGTAAAAATGTTACATTTAATTGACAATAAGCATGAAATGCATAGAAAAAAATTCAATTCAACTGTAAGGGGTTGAAAGTTGAGATCAATTTTGAGATTTGAGAGGAGATAATTTTTTATAGGCAGGATACTCAGGATACTCAAGATACTTTCAATTTGCACCTGATATATGATATCGTGTATTTTGAGAATACAATGAACTTTTTATGATTATGATTATAAATAGAATATAATGGTATCTTTAATTCAAAATTCAAGTAGGTAGTTACTTGAATGTCAAGATTCAAGATCGCAAGTTATTCAATATACCCCCACCCTGAGTTCCGCATTTTTTTCTTCCTCTTAGCTCTTCTTTCATTTTCAAATTACAAATTTGAATGTGATTAACTTCATCTGAGATCATGACATTTGCCAGAATTCTTCTCTCTCTCTCTCTGAAGATTCACAGTAGATTATTTTTTATACAGTTTTCCATATATAATGATAATGGTAGTAGATGATGCAAATTATATTTGGGTGGTAACCTAACCCCTATCTAATTAACGAGGTTCTTAACTCCTACTACTTTTATACCATTTTCACATAAAGTGAATATTTTGCATAATTTCAAACTTCAGAATCAACCCTTGTTCTATGCCCATCAAAATGTCAACTGAAATTATAGTGCAAATTTGCATTTTCCCTAAAAAAAATTTAGTTCCACATAAAGTCATAGGCATAGACTTATGGTTAGACTAAGGAAATGTATAGGATTTTAAATTTTATACCGAATTGTGGAATGTCATTCAAAACTTACTTTTGTTGCAATTATGTACAAAATAAGAGTGAGTTTTTAGGTGTGTAACGAAAGCACAAACTCCAAACAAACAAGTAAACCTGTCATTTTGCCAGAAATAAATTGAAATTTTTTCTCGTTCTGTAATCAAAAACCCAAAATTTCGACCATCAAATCTCAATAGCAAAATAATCAAAAAATCGAGAATTTTGAAATTTTTAGTAGAATAGGAATATGCTTGCTTGTAAATGTAAATAAATCCGAAGGAATTTCAATCTGCCTATCTAGATTCTAAAAAATGTTCTGTTCTGATTCTGAATTAGCAAAAAAAAGAGAGACAAAACCATAAAATTTTGTCCGCTTGAATCCTATGGAATTTACCATAAGAAATCTAATCCACCCAGATTAAATTGCTTAAAAACAAAAATATTTCTAATCCTAATCCATTCATTTACTAGTACTCGTATACCTAAATGTATGTTTAAGTAGGTACTACAGTATTGTACGAAATCAAGTTCAATTATCTTTATAAATCCAATTATTATATAAATTCTTGAAACACCACAATCCACCACGTGCCCTTTTAAAGCTGAGGTTTTGCACTTGTGACTTTTAACACAAAAATATTTATCTCTGATTATATCAAAAAAATCTTGTATACAAGTACCATAGTATGACTTTGGGCAATTTGTATTTAAACCAGTTCATCTTCACAAATTCTTAAATTCTTAAATGGTCGTTGTCAACAGGAATATTCAGATTTTTTTTTTGGTTTTTTGCAAGCAAACCAACCAATGCATTGTAGCTCTAAGGCAAGTGTCAAACCATAACTTTAAAAACTTTTTACACACTGCACAGGCAGGATATAATTTCTGGTTAAATGTATATTTAATTCGTATGGCAAAAAAACCACAAGATCTAGATTGCATGGTTTGATAAAAATCCTAGTCTAGTAAGTACGATACAAGAATACAAGCCAACTTGTGCGGAATGTCATGTAAATTTAAATGTTCTATCTAATCATTATAATAATCTACTTTTTCTCGCTTTCAACTGTCAGTCTGAGCAAATCCTCGACTTACTTTTATACCCTTTTTGATTGAATTTTATTTTGCAAAGGGATAAATAAATGCCTGGAATACATAAAATCCTATATTTTATGCATTTTTCAAAAATATCCAAGACCAAATTGCCAAAATCAAAGTAGCTCTCAAATCATCAAGTCCAGGTAGGTAGTGATAGAACCTAACCTAAGTATCTGATTTTGACATACTCCGTAGAAGTCAATTTCAGCTCTTGACTTCTAGAAATTTTATCAAAATTTGCCTTGACACATGTGACTTGATTCAAATGGCAATAAATTCAGTTTTTTTTGCATATTTTTATGTAATTTCACATATGCCTAGAGGTTGAGGTTCTGGTTATGATGATGACATTTGAGTAAATGTCTTTCTCGGCTTGTGTTCGGTCATTTCATTATTAATATTATACATTTAAAAGTAATGTAAAATAATGTTCAGCCCAGGCCCTGAATCTGATTATTATGGCATATGAATACTTAATTCTTGTCTTTTGCTTGCCTAGGCTGTATACATTTGTTGAATTTGATTTCTAAAGATTGAGATAAATTACACCTATAATATAAGTATTCAGTATATTACACAGGTAAAGTAAAGCAATTTTTTGTAAATCCTTATTTTTCATTATTACTTTGTTTTCTACAGTAAAAAATGCTTCTTCTGCCCGGAAGCCCTGAATACTTTGGTATAACTTATACTATTCTGTATTTGTGTAATTGAGAATATTTAGGAAGTCCCTGAAGCATTTTGAGCTGTGTTTTTTTTCATACCCTGTATGAATTATTATGATGAATTTAAGAGTCTAAAACAGTATGACTGAGATTGATACAGATTACAAATTACCAGTAGTCTGTGTCTGTTCAAATATTATAAAAAAATATAATCACCAGTACTTTGCACCTCTCTAAACCACAAACAAGTATGCTTGAATCTCATTTAGTATGTAGTAGTTAGTAGAAATTCGAAATACAGATTTGGGAATTGTTTTTGGTCACTTGGCTCTTATGATTGAAATCAGTAGTCCGAGAAATAGACATAAATACATAAATGGACATTGACCATAAAGTTTTCGAGAGATTTTTTTTTCTAAATTTTATATCCTGAAATATCCCTATAGTACTACATAGTACAGAGTACTACTTTAGTTTAGTATTAAGGGGAGGATCAGGTCATCTAAAACCTTAAAAAGTAAATGATTTGAAATTTGAACATGTTCGTGAAACCACAAGCAGTCGACCACAAATACTTTGGAAATTGATATTATTTTAAGATTTCCAGATGAATAAACTAAAACAACCAACTACATTCATAAGTATCCTACTTGAAAAATCAAAAGTTTTGATTACCAACATCCTAAAGTCCATCAAATCTTGCCTACATACATATATATTCTATAAAAAATTCAAATCTATTCAAAACAGGCAGTGAAAAGGTTAGAAATTTTCAATTTTAAATGGCTATTTTAAATGGTAAATGAGATAGGCAGGTGAGTTTTCATAACGAGATTAAATTCAATAAAAAGAATCATAAATGTCAGCCATTTAAAGCCTTAAAGGTATTAAATATTAAATATTAAAAGTTAAATTAACAAAGAAAGGATCCTACCTATCAGTATGCAAATACTGATAGGTAGTACAAATGTTATTATTGGATTAGTAGACGGTGAAGCAAAAAAAATTAGCATCTTAAATCAGGATATGATTTATGTTCTTATGTACCATTTGATTTGGATTTTTTATGGCTTTTTTACTAGTCCTATTTATAATATTATTCATAGAAAATTATTCTTTCAGGCTATTCTTAGACCTTTTAAATGGCAGTTTCCTCGTCGGGGACCTCGTTTTTTCAATTTACAATTTACACAAGTACTAATCACATTACAATTACAATTCTGTGCAAAATATTTTACTGATATGAACTTTTATGAGATACTGCTAGTATTAGTACTTGTATTGCTAAGTAGTGTAGGATTTTCGAGTAACAGAGAAGCTGTATGTATTTATTTTTTAATGTTCTCAGAGTTCATTTATTTATTTGAATTTATGGTTCTTTGACTTGATATCGCATGCATCGCATCGAGATTGAGGAATTTTCAAATAGCATTACTATGCATAGGTACTACATATAACCTACTCCACCTTACCCACAGTCATTTATCATATTCTTAATTACTGCTAACCCGCCTACTCAACTCTGAGAAAAATTCATGATCTCAAAATCTCAAAAAAACCGCCGATCTCAAAGCTTCAAAACTTGCAAAGTACCTACCTACTAATAAAAAGGTTTTGAAAAAGACCAAAGGGTAAAATTGTAAAAAATTTTGAAATTGTGAAAATGCACATCAACATTATTTCTCTCATCAAGTTGATCAAAATTTTAACTGAATTTGCATTTTACATTTGTTTACTTGGTCGGTTTCGTGCACTTTTTACTCGAAAAAAAAGCTCAAAAAATGCATTTTACCAAACAAGTAAAACCTCATTTAAGGTAGGTAAACTATAGACTTGAAATTTTTTCAAAAAAATCAATGGTCTCCAATTTTGAGTTTAAAATTTTTTAATTTCTTATTGAAAACAGAGTGCTAAATTCTTTACAAAATATAAGTTCTTTACAAAATTTGCAGTCTCTATCATTCATGGGTCTATAATCTGTATTTAAATCTGTATATAAATATTGTCAATTTTGGTGTTCTTAAATTGCTATTTGGAGTTTTTGAGACTTGATATCTAAAAGTAGGCAAAAATAATTCCATAAAAAATGTAATTTCTTACAGTATGTATATTTATGAGCAAAGAATTTCTTTACTTGTAACTGTAACAATATTATCAAAAACATGATATGTATAGGTTGTAGTAAATCTATAATGGTTCATTTTATGCATTCATGTGTGTGTGTGTTTGTATTTGTTTGTAAATTTATTTCACTGAATTATGAGTCTTAATAGTAGCACAGGAAATTTGCAAGCACTAAAATCGACCTTATAAACTACCTCTAGTACTACTGTACAGAATATACATGATTAATGAATATAGTATCAGAGAATCGACTTACAAACTTACAGTCTTAAGTGTAGGGTTGAAATCTTAAAAGCACCTATAAGTCAAAATGATTTTTCTCATTTTTCTAAAAAAAAATCACATGCAACTACTACTAAAAAAACTTGGCTTTGGAATACAGATACCTACCTACGAGTATGTACTGGATAAAGCAAAAAAAGAATGTCATATTTGGATTCAATCCAAAACCAAGATATTCAAATATTCAAAATACATGATATTATACTGGTATTTTAGTGTGATAAGGGTAAGGGTATGTAGTATGTAGATAGATATGCATGAGAAAGTGCGTATGAAAAGAATCCTCAAAATTTAATAATGATGAATAGAAAAAATTTTAAAATTCAAAAGTTGAAAAAAATCGTGGTGGGTGAGCTGGGATTGTGAAAAGTAAAAAAAAAAGTAAAAAGTTTTCGGCGTAATACGCGGGTTATGAGGTGGAGCAGGCAGGGTACTTTAAATTTACGAGATTCGCATTTTTCTGGACCAAAATATTGATGAAATAAGTATAGGCACTAGTAGTAGTACTGAGGGTGGTTTTTTTTTAATTATTATTGTTATTGCCCTTTTACGAATCTCGAAATATTTCAAAGTTTTCAAACAGATCATTAAGATATAGGAAAAGTCACCCTTCTAACTCTTTACAGAATATCTCTGGTAATGTAATGATTATTACTTATTTCTATTAGGTTTATAAATTTTTTATAGGAATTTGTTTGTCATCATCATTTATCCTTAAGTTCTGAAGGATACTGGGTTTAGAGTAGTACACTAAATACTGCTATACTTCAGTAGAATGGCCAATCAAATAAATAATTCTTATAAAAAAAAGTATTTCATGTCATCGTGTGAAGAAATTGTGCTGAGTTGGTGTGAAAAATTTGGTGCAAATATCCTAATCAATGACTCTCCCAAGATTTGGTTTTGGTACTTTTAACGAGCTCGATGCTGATTTTTGTAGGTTAAGCTGAGTAAGCTTGATAGTTTTGGTAGAAATAAAGTAAGTAACTTTTTTCGATGATATTGATACTAGTAAATATGTAGTATATAGTAGTAAATACTTGATAGATGACTTGGTAGTATAAGTATATGTAGCTGTAGAAGGTGTGGTACAAACAAAGATTTTCGAAAAATTTAGGACAAGTTCAACAATTCTCTAGTATCTCTTATATGACTATGATATCTTGAGCTAATATCATCATCATTTTTCAAGTTTCAAATAAACCAAAAAGTTAACAAGCACTTAACTAACTTTTACACAGAGCTTGTAATTTCCTAGACTAGTTTCGAAAATTGTAAATTATACTGTAGGTTCACTGTCTTGAGTCTTGAGCATGCATCTTAAAAGTGAGATAAATAAGAGATACAGATGATAACTGATAGATTATTGATGGTTTCAAAAATTAAACAACACTACTAGTAGTAGAAGTGTATAGCAATTGCCCGAGATTAGTTGAAACTCATTTATTTCATTTTATTATTAAAAATTCTCAGCCTACCTACTGATCCTCGGTATCGATATCAACTAATCTATACCTACAGAATAGGTATATAGGTATCTATTTGTTGTAAAATATTTTAAAAGTAATAAGTTTTCCAACTAATCGTGTTTTTGACAAATTACTTTGGAGAGCTCTTGATGAAATCTTTAATATTTATTATGACTTGATTTTGATTATTTTGAATCCTTTGAAACTTGAGGGTTTGGCATAACTGATAATCATTATCTCTTGTAGGTAATTTAAACAATATTTTCTACAAATTTGCCAAACCTCCCTTTCTTCTATCCGGAAAAATTGACTCAATTTACTTTGGTTTTTGGTTTATAGCTACCTAGTATCAAGTGTCTGTTCTCTGTACCTATATACCAGTAGTAGATGGATACAGATTTGAGTAAAAAATGAGAACAAATTTCTCTCATCTATTGACAAGGAAAGGCACTTAACACTCATGTTCTTGTACAAATTACAGATTTTGAAATTTTAAAATAAATTCAATGATGACTACTACTTCTATAGGTAAAAGGTATGTATTTTTAATGAGGTCAATTATCAAAAAACCGCCAGATTTTTGCCTTTTTTGTATGGCATATTTCCTAGTACTCGTACAAGTTCAATGAGTATTGTTTGAAAGTTTTGAAAAATTAAATATTTTTGTTATTGTAATAAAATACCTGTGTAATCTCAGGTTCTAAAGTAAATACACCAGACCCCAACCTCAGGCTATTGAAATCTCTCATTTAATGCAATTTGAAACTTTTTATATGAATATTTAAGACCAATTTGAATTCTTTGCGAAAGTTGCGCAAAAAAAAAGTAAAAATTGTAAAATGAATTTACAATGAACATTTCAACTTGGTCTTGAACTTGACATGATGGTATAAAAATTGTAATATAATATATTATACTAATCCTAAGTATTACATATAGTGCTTATGGGTGCAATCTGATACATATGAAATTAAAGTTTTGTTCAGAAAATTTTTCACAAATCTATCCAGCTGTGCCTTGGTATTATACTGATACTTTGATATTCTAGAGTATTGTATAATGGGTCGGCTTTATTAACTATTTGATTTGAATTTGGTCTTGAATTATGCGAAGGATACATTACCATAAAGTCATACAAGATACGATACAAGTTTAAAGATATTGGAAATTGAAGTTGTTTTTTTTCCTTCTACCAAAAGAAATCAAGTCGAAAATCGGGTTTTCGTATGCGAATTTTGTGATAATCGAAAACTGAAGAAGTTCATTATGTGAATAAAGTTTAGATATCAAAATTCGTAGAAAATATTAGAGAGGATTTATAATGTATTGTATGCAGTAGTATGTACTTGATAATGTGAAATAGATAAAGTCTTATAAATCCTTATAACTTATTACTTTTGACGATGGAAAAGGAAACCAATAGATAATACTGCAGTACTCGTATGTATTAATGTATAGAATAGAGATTTAAGAACTTGCTCAAGATTTCGTCTCCTTACCTATTATCTTACTACTTACTTACTTACTTACATACATACTTGTATAAAGCTTGGATTTTGGATAGAAAATCTACTAAGGGTAATACAATGGATAGTTATTTCATAATATAATAATGGTAAGTAAGTGGCTCCAGTGCCAATGAACTCATTATTAAGACGACAATACAGAAGATTAAGAAAAGTTGCCGTGCAAAATGCATTACAAAATTTGAATCTTCAAACCTCGGGCTAGATTATGTTCCAGCAGTTTTTCAAAAAAAAATCTTGATTTTGGATGCTTAGACCAGCAAGTAAAGGGATACTAAACTCAATTCTCAAGCCATGCAATTGAGAAAATTTTTCCCTAAAAACACTTAAAAAAATCTTAACTTGGAATTTTAAGAAAGCCAAATTTTTCTTAAAATTCGAATTATTTTGAAATTTCTTTTATTAAATTAGGATTTTGGAACATTTTTGAATCTGAAATTTTGGACTTTTGTAGATTTTGACCATGTTTTATGAGCATATGGATGGAATTACTTGTTAGAAATGTCTCTTGAATAAGTCAAGATTGATTGAAAAATCTCTTGGTCTTCTGCACTTTTATCTTCCGACAATCTGGCTTTTAGAAAAAGTAGAAAAAAAGTAGAAGAAAACAATGCATTTTATCAGCTCAAAGTATTAAGAGTTTGAGTTAAACCAAGTGAGAACTTGCTAGATAGCCATTGAAGCCAAGTTCCTAAATAAATATCCGATTTTTTCTTTCTGTCAACGAGTTTTCATGAGACATTAAGGTCATTAGTAATAGTGCCTTTTTTTGCCTCACTCATTTACTATACAGTATACCATAATACATCTTATCAGGATATTGATGATAAAAATTGAATTGTTGTCATTCCACGAGCTCTTGAGGAACAAATTAATCTTATTTTTCTCAGACTTATGGCCTATATATTCTATGATTGAATGCATATAGGTATATAGCTTAAAGGTATACAATTTGTTTGGTACAAGTTTTGAGTTTTTTTGTTGGTCTAAAGTGCATAGGTAAGAGTATGAGACATTTCCATTAGCCCAAAGACCTCAAGATCAGGAATCAGGACTAAAAACATGAACTTTTTTCTAACACTCGTACTTGTACGAGTATCTGGATATATTTTAGGTAGATTTTTTGCTCAGATTGTACATTTTTCAAAACGTGACCTTACTGTACTTGAGACTTGAGGAATTGTATTAGTATACAGTATAGTCCTTTTAAATTGGGTAAAAATGACATTGAGGATTTTTTCTTGAAAATTTTGTATTTTGTAAATAAGTACTGTAAGGGGCGAGGCTGGGTTTTTATACTTTATAAAAACAAACAAATAGTCAGAAAATGTGATTTCAAAAGAAACAAAAGTGACATATTGACAAGCACATTTAACTCTGTAGTATGTATAGTCTATAGTGGTTTAAATTAAGTAAATAGTTGAGTTGAGTAAGACACGAGTTTCAGGTCCCATTGTATTTAATTATATAGGCCATAAATAGGGAAATAAATATAAATTAGATCACTTGTCCATCTAAATCTATATCTCTGTGATTGAATAAAATTAACAATTCCATAACTTTCGTTTGATCAAGACAGATTACAGATAGATATCAAGTCAAGATACATAATGAGAAAACTTTTTCTTTCTACAAAAAAATTCAATAAAATCTAAATACAATTGACCATTTAAGGACACTAGACAAAAGTCTTACAAAATTTGACTCAATATTCAGTCTATGAGTATTTTGAAAAGTGTCAAATGTCAGTTTTTTTTACCCTTTTAAAGATTTATACCGTGTGATTAGTCAGATTTCAAGCTAATATTGTGTACACACCCCAACCTCAAAACATATACAAAAAATATAAAATTCTTTAGATCCTTTAGATCTTTAAGGTAAGCATTAGATCTGGGATAATTTTAATAGTTTAGTTGAGGAATGCTGTCAAATTGTAATGGGAATAAAAAACCACAAGATTTGGAAGGTGTCTTAAATCAGAGTCTTTTTAATTCATCAAGTTTGAAATTTGAAATGGATCTGGTTCTGGTTTTTTTACACAAGATTATCCATGGACAAAAGTTGATCTGTATCTGAATCACAATCAAGAATTAGGTTTTGAATAAACTAGTTCAGTTAGTGTTACAAGACTAGACTACTGACATAATTCTGAATTCTGAATAAAAATACGAATATGCCTCAAGTCCCGAATCGAATTAATTTTTAAAATTTATAAACCCCTTCCAGTCCTACTCTACTTTTACTCGTACAAGTAAATGAGAATTTATAATACTATTCCTCATCTGTCAAAATCATATTAGACAACCACAGAACAGAATCAAATTTTAACTCATTTGAATGACATGTATGTGACATTTATTCCCTACAAAATGTCCTTTGTACCTTTTTCACCCGACTAAAGTATATTTTTTAGGTTTTTTATATGTAAAAAAAGGGTTTAGAGCTCAAAAAAGGGCTTAAAACTTGAGGAAATAAAGGGTATTGGAATTTTATTTTAAGAAGATTTCCACTTTATTAAATGGAGATTACATTTTTTCATCGAAAAACTTAAAAAACCTTACAAACTTCAAGCTCTAAATGCACTAGTACAATGTACAATCTCAAGCATAAAATCTGAGAAATCTAAAGTTTCAAAAAATTATGACAAAGTTGACACTTATCTTAAAAGTAAGAAAAATTATTTCGCGCTCTAATCTTACCCTTGATTTTAGACATAATTTCCCCCATATGCTTCATATACTTATATGTAACTATGTTATGTATTATGTATATGTAAAGGCACATCACATCATGATAATTTTAAGTATGTACTTAAGCCCATTTGACTCTAAATTGTCCCATCTTCAATTTAAAAATTTAAGTATGCAAATTATATCCACCACATCATAATATAATAAAAAATACACCTACATAAATACATAAAAAAATCGCATAATATAAAAAATTACAATTTGGACATAATATAATCCTCAACTAAACTAAACATCATAACATTTAAAGCCCTAAAAAGTTTAATACTCGTATCTACTAAAGCTCTTAAAATTTTAAAAGTTTTAAAATTGTAGATTACTTAGCCCTATTGCTCAGCCCTTTGGCTATTATTTGATTAAATCTTTAAATTGGAATAAGACTTGTATTCTAATATATGCAAATATCTGTACTAATAATATAGGTAATCAGGTAGTTCAAATGCATTATTTAGACTCTCCTTAATACTACTAGTATTAGTAGGATTTCTTATTAAAATTTGATCTCAATTTCCAAACATAAACCCGTTATTTAAATTCAAAATATATCCAGCTCTCTCAGTAGCTCAAGTCAAATGCAATTTACAGATTTCAGAGTGTCAAATATGAAAATTATAACCTCTACTTGAAAAGTACATAATTTTATGTGAATGGTCTAATGGATGCTTTTAAAAACTCATCTCTATCTCTAGCTCTTGTATAATTTTCTAAGCCTGAAATACCAGTAAAAGCTAAAATTTGTACTTCTAATCTGTAGGTACTAACTAAATACATTATCATTGTATAAAGGATTTGACTTTAACTTTTGAGATTTGAGAACTTCTGCTCGTGTTATTGTTAGAAGAACTTTATTTTTGACAATTGAAAACTTAAACAATATACTTTGACTCTGTGATGTTCATAGCTTAATTTAATATTTAAATAAAGACTACTATTTAATAAAAGACAAAAGACAAGTGCTTTTTGCCTGCTCTGACACTTGGGCCTTTTGTCAACTTGAGTATTTTCCCCTATCTTTTATTATTGTCATTGTCAAGTCCAAAAACCAAGTCATTTATAAAGGCAAATGTTTGTATAATTTCCCACAGGCTGTGATGAAATACAATAGAAATTAGTTTAAATTAAATGATAAAAAATGGCTAATTCATTTATCTACTATCTACTAGTACTGCTAAATCTCCCAATTTTTTGCCTTTTTTTGGCCATTATCTCAAGCATTAGGAGCTAAGACCTAATTTTATTCTCGAAAGGATTTCAATTTCATTCATTTCATTTACAGATTAGGATTAGTATCCTAATAGTAGCAGAGTTAAAAGCTTGTCCAAATTTCCAAATTAGGAAAAGGATTTCTCTTATCTGTTCTCGTTTTTAGTCGAAAAAAAATTGCTGCAAAAGTCCCCCATTATTTTAATTATAAATGGAAATCTGATAAATAATTGAATTTTTGTACAAATTAAACCATTCTAACAACTACATAATATATATTTAATTTTATGCTCATTATAGCTACTATCAGTAGTACTTGTACCAGCTACTTAACTACCTTTTGAAGTATGTGTTTTTGAGTTTGAAGAAAAAAAGTCTCGACTTTTTTCTAAAGTATCTAGTAGTATCTAGTAGTAGGTACAAAAGAAAGAAATAAAAAAGGACAACAAAAGGCAGCAAAAGAAATTAGAAATATTATAATAATGAATAATGATATATTGCCTGGTAGTTTTAATAATGAAAGAAGTGAAAATTTTTCGAGACTTGCAAAAAAGTCCTGACTATAGTATGTATTATTAGTACCCTACTATAGTAGTATTGTGATGCAAAACAAGTTTTTAGAAAAAATTATTCTTTTTTATTAACCTTATCCTTTTGATATTTGTATATGACCAACACCACCCAAGTGCAAAACTTGTCATAAATTTTACCTCAAACAATGAATAAGGTCAAGAAAAAGATTTTTTTTTTCAAGTATTAGCATATGTTACTAGTACTAGTAAGTTTCCCTTTACAATTTACAATTTATACAAATTATGAATATTCAAGATAACCAAATAGCTGATACATACTTATGTACTTACATACTTCATCTTAATAAACTGAGCAAACAAGTGGTGGAAATTTAAAAATATGAGAAAGTTTTTTTTGATGATAAAACTCTTATATCTAGGTACTAGGTACTATGGTTGAATCAAGTTCTTGGCGAGTAATAGGGGCCATATATGTCAATTTTTAAGGTGGGATAAAAAAATCTTGATTTTTTTTTTATAAAGTCTTATAAATGCTGATGGTTGTTCAGTGATAATTGTTCCTAGAAATCCTGACCTCAAAAAAATGCACAACTTGCTATACCTACCCAAGTACATAATATAGTACCCTACTAGACATACCTATAATGTGCAATGTAGTAAAAGATAACAATGAAAAATGAATTGGTCATAAAATGTACATTTTTTATACTTTACAGTCTTGTAAAGCTTAAATTTATGATTAATGAAAGCACAAGCAAAAAATTTTTTTTCTAGGACTTTACCGCAAATGCAAAGTTTCAAAATTAAATCCATCGTGAGACTCATCTTACCTGCAAATATAAGGAAAAAAAATCATTAGATTCAAATTACAGAAAGACAAGATTTCTAAATATACTCAAGTTAATGGCAGTATTAAGCTTTAGATTAGGATTAGGATTTAAAAAATTTGTCATTTAGGTAGGTTAGGGTTCTACTAGTAAAGCATCAGATTGGTCATTTTTTCCTTATTTTTATATCATAGTAAGCTTTTTTAGAATATCTTGACGCTCCAGATGCAATGATGATTAAAAAAATTGTCGAAAATTTCTAATTAAGATAATATGTAATTTCAATTGAGTTTTGTGATCAAATGTGTAGATATTTTATGAGATTTAAATTAAAAAATTGAGTTCAAGATTGAGATTTTTTGAGGATTTGAAGATTTAAAGATTTAGGATAAGTGTTTGTCATTAGGTCAAGTATTTTATTATTGGTAGTAAAAGTCTTTTGGCCATTTATTGATGGTTTTTCCTTTACTATGAACAGATAGGTACTATGTACAAAGTATTACTAATAGATATTAGAAGTATCGAATGAAGTGTGTCATCACCTAAGGATATGCCCAATGACTCTGCATGAGTTTATTAAAAACCACCCCAAAAATCCACCAAAATGTACAGACAGACGGACAAGAAAAAGCTACATATTGTTCCGTTAACCTCTTGAAAAATGAATCATAATCATATGTATAGGTACTAGACATAGTACTACTACTTATACTAGATATACTAGTAGTAAGTATATGAATAAACATGTTCATATGCATCTTCAGGTGAAAAGCTTCAGGACATTTCTCAAACTACAGCAGATATCTAATAGTAAGAACAAGATTTTTACACATGCATAGTGTATTGACTAAACCTGATCGAGCATATAAGAGCATTTAAAAAAATCTTATAAGTTTAAATGCTAAATCAGCATGTCATACTTGTATCTTAAAGCTTACAAACCTAACAGTTCTCTGACCCTCTGGGCTATAATACTCATACTCATACTCATACTCATTCAAGTATCTGTATATTCATACTTTGTATATGATATTTTTTCATATAAATTTCCAAATATTTGTTGAAATAGCCGACCTCGTGTACAATTTTTGTACAATAATTGACCTCCCAGTGGGTGTGGTCTGCCCTGTCTTAAGCTTCCAAAACATTATTTTGAATACAAAGAAGATACTGATACTTACTGATACTCTGCTGATACTTTTACTATTTACTTATAGGTACAATATTATATTATATTCAATAAGCAAGCCCGTATGGAACAGTTTGACAGTTTAAAAATTTCATGAAAAATTTTATTCGAATCACTCCAGCCGAGTATTGTAATCGTCCAATCTCGGTCAAACCTGTCATGTCAATCCATCAATTTTTCAAAATCCCCGATAGATTCTAATCTAAAGTTAGACCTTTCTTGAGACCTGCTGTCAAGTCTATTTAGCCTTTGATTTGAGGAAATGGATATTTCACAAACTTTTTTCCTTATTTAAATCATATGTCATACGAGATACATAGTTATGTACTGTGATATGTATATGAGTAAAAGGACGCGTGTTTTCTGTACTACATAATGTACATAATTCGTGATATGAAAACATTGAACAATTAATTCTCACCCAAGTAAACTAAGTTAATTGAAGGAATTAAAAAGTTGTTGTAATTGGGAATTTTTACACAGGATTATAATTAAAGTATAAACTTGCTTTTCAAAGAAAAAAAAAGTTTTGAGCTCACTCACGTTATACCATACTGTATACTGTATTAGGACAATAAGACGGTAGTTAGTAGTACCTACTATACATTAGCAAAGTGTATAAACGAGCTTTTATATCAGGATTAAGGCCATATAATCATTATACTAGGTAGGCTTAATATCTGCGAAATCATCAAATTATCGTTTATACATAGTAGGGTACTATATATGTTGTATCTGTACTATTAAACAAAAGAGCCCGATTTGATTAGAGCTTCAAGCCTAGCTCTGTAAACTCAAAATTTAAGAAATTTTTAAGATAAAAATATATGAATATGTATGGGCCATACAGTATGGGCCATTATTAGTGCTAAATATCGTATTTAAAATAGGCCAGATTGTACCCAGACAGAGTAGTACAGTGCCCTAGGACTTGGGTGTAAAATTCAGAATTCAAAATAAAATTCTAATCTCAATAAAATATTATCCTTTTTATGTGCGATTATATCTCCCTCAAAATCTTACATTTATTTCAGACATTTTACATCCCTTTTAACTTGTATAGAATTCCTTTGATTTTCGCAAAATTCAAAAGAAAGTTCTTTTACATTACTATCAAATTAAGCAAGTATTTTGAAGTTGAAATCACCCCATTTCAATCTCAATCTCGAGTGATTTGATGCACATTTTATCTTTTTATGCATGCCTGCAAGTAAATACACGTACTTAGAAGTATTAAATACTTTACTGGGGAAAAGAACTTATTAGTACTTGGTTGAATTAATATCTTGATGAAGAAAATGCCCCAATAGAAGTACTTGCTATCTATAGTATCTTATTAGTATTACCAGTAGTAGTACATGGTATTTATTAATATCATGTTATTAATAGTGAAAAGTTTTACAAAACCATTGATGGCAAATAAATGAGTTTTATGCCTAAAGCCTCCGTACTTTGTTCATCTTATTAGAAATTTCTCTCATTTTGTTCAAAATTTTCAAATTTCAGTTTGAAGTTTAGATTTGAAAAGCAGAGCCCTTTTTTTGGCTTTTGTACTCTTCTTCTGATGATATTAAAAGCTTCAAGTCTCTATACTTGTACTGTGTGAGTATTTAATTTTAAGATTTTTTTTGTTATCAACATCAACCCCATCATATCAGTTAGGTACATTGAGATATTGACAATTTGAAACTTTGAAACTTTTAACAAGCCAAGAAGGAATCTTTTTGTTCACTTTTTTTTCTATCAGAATCAGAGCCTATACTATGTATGATGTATGTATAACAAGTGTATTTTTTTCATTTATTCTTGACTAAAGTAATAATAGTAAAAGCCCCAAAGACTCAATCTCAATCTTTGCTTTACTTTTTAGGTACTTTGGCTTTGATGTAGTAAAAATACCTTAGGCACTTTTATAATACTTTACAAAAGTTTAAATTTTTCTTCAGCATGACAAAATCTAATATTACATTTTTACTATTATGGAAAGAGTCTCTCGATCTACAGAGTGTAAAAAGGTGTCTGTAATTTGAAATTTGTAATTTTGTTATCAAGAAAATATCATAAGCATAAACATGCGAGTCCAATGTATAATTTGATGGACAAACTAACTGGTACTACGAGTACAAGTATGGTATTATTCAAGTAGATTAAGTTTTAAAAATTTAAATTTGGTTTCATTTTCAACCTTTTTGGTATGATTTGTCAGGTGTTCACTAAGTAATAGGTCTCATATGGATAATCACACTTAATTAAGAGAAAGGATTGAGATTTTTTAGATCGGTTTTTAATTTGCATATAGACCTCTAAAGCTAAAGACTTTACGTTTTAAAAGTTTGTTCCACTTTTCAAGTTTAAAAATTCAACTATACTCGTACAGATACATACGAGATTATGATTGATTTTTAGCTCTCGGCCAAAGAAACTAAAAATTTGTTCCGTCCATTTAGAGTCTTAGAGTACTAATTAATTCACATATTGTTAATGACCACTAAAAAGTTCTACGAACAAATTGGTCTTTGGCCGAGATTTTTGCTGTAAATGTCCTGTGGGAAAATTTTGCCTAGTTTAATGGTCTTGAGTCTTGTACTATCTGTGTCTGTACAGTAGGTATTATAAAGTTTGTAAAAAATTTTTTGCACAATTGGAACTAGCCATTTGTATAATAATTTCAATTACGGTTGTAAATGAAAAACCATCTTTTGCACACTGTAGAATTACACTGTAGAATACAGTATTATGAATATTCAAATGTTTATATTGTAAAAATCTATAGAAAACAAAATCTTGAACACAACTACTACTATATTCCCCTAGTAAAATGCAAACTCATTGCATTATTATGATTATTTATATATTAAATTGAACATGTAGGTAATTTACCCCAGTACAATTGCAGTACAGATGCCCAACTCTTGAATTTTTTGCAAGAATTTTTTCATATAATCATAAAATAATAATAATATGATAATACCATATGCTCAAATTCAAATATACAAATATCCCTGCAAAACATAATGCGGCAAGTCTGAATTTTGTATAATATTTGGTATTTGCATTCAAAAAAAAAGAGTTTAGAAAGACAAACAAAAACTTATTTTTTGCTCCAATGCCTTCAAGCACAAGTGTTCAAGACCAAGAGTCCTAATTCTCAACAACAACATGATCATCTGCATCATTTTTTTTGCAAAAAATCTTGAGATTTCTTTACAAGTTTTTCGCATGTAGAGATTTTTGCAGTATTTACTCATCTTTTTTATATTTTAGAAAAAAAATACAAGAATATGAAAAGGTCTGGGTCAATACTCAATACTGCAAAGAAACAAATGCAAATCATAGGGCAAATTATGAAGGAAATGAATTGGCCTACAAAGTAAATTTCAATCACTAGAGTCTAGAGACTCTAGAGTACCATAGTATAAGTACTATTTAAAATAATTGATAACCCAAAGCTTATATGTAAATGTAATTGCAAAAAAATAAAAAAAATTAAAGGGATCAATTATCCTCGAAAAAAAATCAGAGATATGTAATTCAATTGATCCGTTTACTTTTCGCTAGCGGTGATTTTTAATACCTATTTACTACCTATCATATATCTGTCTTGAGAAATTTATTATCGAATCGTAAATTTTCGTATAAATTCGATACTATCGAGGCTAAATTATCTTGTTCTCTAATCACAATCATATACAGTTTATATGAGTAAATTTAATTCAATTCAATTACAGTTTAAAAATCAAGAAAAAAATATGATACCGAAGGAGAAGTTGATTACTTTTTGATAAAAGTTTGCGTTCTAAAGAGCAATTTGGTAACCATTTGGTGAGTCTTGATTAGCATTTTTAAGAATTGAGAGAGGAATTTTTTGAGAGAAAAAAGTTAAACTTGAGAATCACGCAATATAAAAGATATGGGTAAGAACTTGAAGATCCTGATTTTTTAACTAACTATTTAATTCACAATTTAATTCACTAAAGCTCGCCTCATATCATTATTATACCGGTACTGGTCCTACTATCTAATCTGTATTTTAGAAAATTTATTCACAAGAAAAAAGCAAGCAAACAATCAGTTAGGTCAAAAATTTCTTATTTCTCTTAATACCAATGCATAAAATACCTATATATTTAGCATTATTAGTCGAAAAAAATTACAATTTTTTGAGCAAAAAATTCTAAAAATGTGCTCAAAAGGGGTCAACAAATTCCTGGTTTTTATCTTAAATTGAAACAAAAAGGAAATTTTTATATTTTTATTGAAAAGTTAAAAACAGTTCGTGTTTTTTTAAGCATCATATTTGTCAAAATTATTTCTAAAAAGTTGTATGTTCCAGAATGCAATTCACTAATCGATTTGATTTTGAGAATTTAGGCATTCAAAAATAAATATTTTCCAAAATTTCTACTGTTTAAATAACTACACTACATATTTGGCTTAAAAATTCGTTTATTATGTTAAAAATGACAAAATTTTGCAATATTTAGCTATTTAGGTAGGTACCTGTGGCTACTGATAGATATTTCAAATTTATTTGCAGTAAAGATTTCTGTAAATAACCCCTGTTTTTTGTTACTTGTTATGTAACAATATGATTGTGTTTTTTTTCTGTTCAAAATTAACTAGATTTTTCGGCATTTAAGCTTCAACTTGAGCAGCAGCATCTTCATTTCAAATCCAATTGTCTTAAGCAATGAGAAAACTTTTATCTTAACGAGGTTTCTAGCTGGGGGAATTTGACCTGGACCTTGTACATTGTAGGGGGCCATTTTGATAGGTGTGAAGAAACTATTTCTGAATTTTGCCTTTCTTAACCCCCGTAGGGTCAACACTACTATACCACCACCTGAACTAAAACCAATCCTGGACTCTTTTAGATAAATAAGTACATTTTACACTACTACCTATACAACCATAATCAATCTACAAGAATTTAAAATGACAATGGATTTTTACACAAGACCCTAACGGCATTATTCTAATGTGTAATTACTCACAGAAGCCATTAAATTGATATAAAAGTGTAAATTTTGCAAGATTTCCAAAAGTCAAAGTCAAGTTCAAAAAACCCTCATTCTCAATACCATTCAAATGTAAATGTACCTACAATTAAATGAACCTTTAAAGTAAATAAAACTCCTTATTTATTTAAACAAAACAGGAAAAAAAACCTTTCATTCTTTCAATTTCAACTTTCAATATTTCAAATATCTTTTTGTATCTAAAATGTAAAAAAAATGAGGTTCAAACAATGGAAACAATGGCTTGCCCGTTTGTATAGTATACATAAATAATAAATTTATGTATGTACCTATGTATGCAGGTACTTATGTAGATCAATTTATTCGCTTCAAAAATTCTATAATTCAAAATCAAATGGGTAAATTTATGTTATGACTTGAACTAGAATCTTAAATAAAAGGCTAGTTACTCAGTCAGGATTGGAAAAAAAATGCTTTTCAAGTCAGATCAGAAGATAGGATCAGAATTGTGCTCCCCTTTTTTAAACATGCAGTATTAGCATAGAATATTACATTATTAGTGGTTGAAAATTAAATACTTTTGAGTATAGTAAGTAGGTACTATGTAAATTGGGATATTTGACTATCCAATTTGAGATTTTAGATAAAAATTTGCTCCCAAATGCCTAGTAGTAGGTAGATACTACAGATATAGTAGACAATACAGGATAATGTAATCAGGATTTCAAATCTTACCTACTAAATACAAATAGTAAAGTGGTCTTTACTTTTAGTAAAGTTGACTTTGAGTACAGTGCATGCTTTTTACAAGTTAGAAAATAAAGTAATTCAAGAACAAGTGGTTTTTTTTCAAAATTATCTTTTTATAAAATCAGCCATTAGATATCTAAGACAAAGTTTGGGATATAAAAACCACCCTTACAAAAATCCATGACTTGGTAATCCAAATACTGAAATACTTGACTATCTTCAATTTTATTCATCACGCCTCAGAAAAACCTGAGGTTTCACTATGTAATATAGGTACTACTATCTGTTAGTACTACTTATATGTACAGATAGATAAGCATTTAAACCAATTGCATCTTGCACTTTGTTCGAAAAAAAAACGAAAAAAATGAGAAAAACTTGTAAATCTCTCGGTAGTACAAATTACAGTCAGATTCTAAAATTCTTTCTTTACATGTACCTACATATGTATACCTATGTGTACTGGTCCGTTTACCAAATGCTCAAACAATATATCAAAATTTATATTTAAATACTGTACAATATACATTTTAAATAGTTAGGCTCTATACAGAAGTCCAATTTTACTAAATCACGCTCAGCTCGTTAGCAAGTCTTTGATAAAGTATAAGAAAGGGCTTTTAAGGGCCCTTTCTCATTTTTTTTGGTTTTGGTTTTTTACCAACTAAACTACCTACATACAGTTCTTACTGACCCTCCCCATATATCAGAATTTGTTCCAAGGTATTATACTATGGTACTATGTACTTTGTACATCATGATGGTAAAAAAGCCAAAACCGAGAAATAAATGAGTTTTTACCACTACCAACCTCCAGACTTCTATTTTGTTACCAAAGCCAATATATCTTTTGGTCTTATGGGCTTACCACACCTTCAGTTTCAAATTTTTTTTTTCAAATTGGACCTCGGAGGTTATTAAAATACAGTAGTATAATATTTGAACTCATTTCTTCATGTGGTGCCACGATATACTGATAGGTATATACATAGATAAGTTACATAAGCTATATACAGTATTTCAAGTTCAAGATTTGATACGATACAATCCTATCCTAAGGTACATACTTGTATAATGAAAAATAGCTTCCAAAATAGATACAAGATAATGAAAGAAAATAATGAAACCCGCTTGTTTTTTTCTATCTACTTCTTTTATTTTGAAACACCTTTAAAAAATTCATTTGCAGCTTCAGCTTCAGGCTGCACCTTTATACGGTATGTCTGTAGTCTTAAAAAAGTATTAAAAAATATTCTCATCATCAATAACACTAGTGATGTGTATGTGATGCCTAATGTCTAATAGATTTTTTTCATATTTACCAATCGAACTGAGGAACAAATTACAAATTAGAAAAATGTCCATCAACTCAACGGCCCTCAAGGTGTATTACATATGTATATGTAGGTACAATTATTTAGAGTTTTGAGAGATATTATTGGCTTTTTATGGGACCTAGTTAGCATTCATAAAGTGTAATTTTATGTAGCATTGGCACTGGAAGTCATCAAATCAGAAATGAAATGGTCCTCGATCTTTTTCGAAAACTTTTGAACTCGAATTGACTTACTAACTACATATTATTATTAGTATAGATACCTATAGTATGGTAGGTATATAGATATGTAAGAGATTTTATTTATTTCTTTCCTCCTTGGTTGATCGAAAGATCCTCTAGTACTGTGGTAGAATACTAATAATAATTTTCTATTTTGTTCATAAAGCCAGGGCCTATTTAACTCTTTACTATATGTATAGTAGGTATACCTACCAAAAATCTAACGAGTTGAGAACTTTTGTAAACCTCACATGAATATCAATTTCGAACAATTTGAAATTTGGGCAAGTATTACACTCACTATTAGCATTGACCCAATACAATGATATTCAATTCATATGTTCATCTAACTATTAAAAAAAATTTCTTTATTTGCATTTGCATATGTAGATACCAAGCCTTAAAATTTCATATCTGAGATTTTATGAGTGCTGGAGTGGTGCATGAGATCAAGTATTGTACTTGATAGCAAAGATAAAAAATAAAAAAATACAACCTCAGTTACAAAAAGGGTCACTTTTTGATCAATTCTCAAAATTTGAAAAATCCTAAATCCTAAAGTGTTTTTTGATACCTAATTTAAGCTTAACTTGTCATTTAGACATATCTGTACTTTACTATAAGAGGTCTAAACTATTTCAGAAAGTGAGTATAAGCATAAAAATTTCTGATACAATACCGCAAAAGCTCAGTTTCAAAATTAAATCCATCATGATTCTCATATTACCTGTAAATAAAAAGAAAAAAAAAATCATTAGATTCAAATTGTAAAGAATTTCAGAATTTCTAAATGCAATATTTAGTTAGGATTAGGATTAGGATTAAGATTTAGGATATTTTTGCTATTAGGTGTTTGGCCCCTTTTCTCCTGCTCAATCACAAATTCTGAAAAATGATTAAGTGAATGTGATAGGGGGTGTATCGGAAATTTATTTTTGGATCCTTCAAATCAAAATCTATTTGAAAAAATCTACGAGTATACCTAAGCCTAAGTGGTACTTAAACCTTGTGAAAACGAGCCTCCAGCCTTACTAGTTGTTTTAACTTTTTCAAATTCGAATTCGAATCTAAAAGTATGGTTCTCAATTTCTAATCGTTTGAAATCAAAGATATTTTTCTAAAGTCCTACATAGTACAATGCCACACCTTTCCTATACTTTAGTGTAGACAATATTTCATAGAAATATTACTGTTCTCACTTTTTACCATCTTTTACTAAGCCTTGACTTAAAGATATGATAAACAAAGGATTTTTGTAAAACAAAGGGAACTAACTAATATTAGACCGTAGGGCATTTTGGTATTTAGGATATGTAAGGTTTGAGGGTATAGGTAAAAACCAAATAAAAGGGTTCAAAAAAAAATGAAAAAAACCATCTGTGTTGAAAGTTCTATTTGAAGATTCAAATTATCTCTAGTGTTCATCTCAAGGTATAAATTTAAACTTATATTGAGCAATAAGAAAAATTAAAAATTGTAATAAATAAAAATCTACTTATTCTATTTCAGTATTCATTGAGGTTGAGACACGCCTTGGAGAAACACTAGGTCTTGGAAATAATCCCCAAAATTGGCCCAATCATACCCTACTTATTTCGTGTTTAAATATAGGTTTGGTCAAGTCAAATCTCCATTTAATTTAGAGATATAAATACTATGCTTGAAATGATCTTGAGATCTTATCATGTCCTCTATCTATATCTGTTATCAGTACTGTAGACTGTAGTATTAAATGGTCAAGTAAGCAAATCAATGATTTTCAAACATTGTAATACTTTCTCAGAAACTCTATAAACACTTTTTATTTCAATAAAATAATACATACATATGCCTGCCTGCCTGCCTGCCTACTGATAGTAGCATATAGTAAGTAGTAATAAAAGTAAAATTGCGATCTCATTATCTTCAAGTTTTTTTAAATTATGTGAACTATCACAGCATCATACCTTGTTAGTAAAATATATTATCTATTATCATAAAACATAAAAAATAAGCACCCATACAGTCAATACAAAGTATCCTACACACACAATACAAGTGCCTACACTTTAGTAGCTATAATTTTTCGAAAAAATTGTACAATTGTTGATTCCAAGAAACTTATTAGATAAATTATTACTAAAGTGTTTCACTTTCAATTCTCTACTGTTTGAACCAGATTTCAAAATTTCAAAACTCTAAACTATTTACTTTTTAGGGTTTACTGTAGTATCGCAATTACTTCTAATAGATACAAGTATACTGTAGTAGTGAAATCCATACATCTAACTATACCTTTTAGTTAGCAAAAAATGAAGTTTTTCAATTAATAAAGAAAAAGTTTCAATCAATGATTCAGCGGAAATGTGTAATTGAATCTTGTACTTTGTATGATACTTATATAAGAATAAACCTCAGAGTATTTTGATCTTACTTACCTAAATAAGTAGAAAATATTATGAAAGTTTCATAATTGAATTTAGAATTAAGCTATGTACTTATGTCAGAAATGGCACAATACCTGTATACCTAAATATAGATACTTATACTTATATGTCCTGTATAGAAAGGATTAATTTAATTTAATAAAAAAATATTTGCCCTTTCATTACCTACTCTACTCTTGTGATTAGGTAAGCCCATTAGACACTACTACTACTACTATATATAGTATAGAATTTAATATAATTTTCCAAAACTAATTTGTAGCTCAGGTTTTCTTATTATTAAGTATAATTATGATCGGCTAGGTACAGGTACTACTGGTCTCTAAAACTATGTATAATTCACAAATTACGTGACACAAGTCATAATCATAATAATATATTTCAATCATAGCTATTAACATACACAGTACTACTACTATAGTATACATAGAGAAATGTAGGTTTTTAGAAAAGTGTAAATAAAATACATAATAATATTTCATTTCTCAGCTCTAATTATAATTATCCCTCTGATTTTCTGATCAAATCTATGTATTACGAGTACAAAATGTGGACAAAGTCGAGCGAAAAATATCATGCAAATTAAATGGTCTTTCAAGAACTGACTTTCATATCCTTATGTGTAAAAAATGCATAGTTTAGGGAATATCAGACACTTGGTTTAGAAATTTTGAGACCTTATAAGTAAAAAGCACCTATATCTAGTATCTAGATACTTTTATAGTGAATTTTTTTCAAAAATTTGGTTTATTCTGGGTCTAGAGATCTGAAATTTTAGAGAATTTTAGAGAATTTTCTTATTTTAGAGTCTAGTCCTGATCTGATTAGAAAATATTGTACATTTGACTGGTTTTCTCTAAGTTGAAGGCATTTACATACCTAAGTATATGATATGTATTTATGAATAAAATTGAGAAATCTAATGGTTTATACAAATGGTAGTCATTATCATTATAAATTCTAATGTTCGAATAAGCCTTGGTTTATATGTACATACACTCGGTGGTAATGGTAGTAGTAGCCAAAATATGCGAATCTAAAGATAGATAACAGTAATTTAAACCTAGCCTTACATGTGTAATTTGCAATTGCAAAATATTATTAAAATAAAATACACCTTGCACTACACATGTTTAAGTACTACTACATGTAATGTAGGTATATTTATAGTTTGTCAATGTCCAAGGAAAAAGTAATTTTTTTGGTCACCCAGCAGGTAAACTCGATTCTCAATTCAACCTGTCCTTTCTCATACATACATTTACATTTGATTGGATTGTATAAATTTAAATTTTTTTTTTATTATTAGTTAGGTGTTTGACTCTAATCCTTTCCTTAACAATAATACCTACATACAGAATATTTTAAAATACATTTTGTTAATGGATACAAGTACATACATAGTATAGGATACTGTGATTTGATTGAGAAATTGTCAAATCAATAGAGGTCGAATGGATTTTAAATAAATTTCTATCGATTTAATGAGCTTAAATATTGAGTAATTACGATTTTTTTAAGCTCTCCAAATGTACCAATAGTATAGGTTAGAGTATACAAGGAGATGAGGACAAATTATGATGATGTTGATGTACTTTGAGGGTTTCAAATGTGATTAAGGTTGAGATATGCAAGCATTATTCAATTTTTAAAAGCCTTTTAAAAGATTATTGAAAACGCCTTGACTAATGTGATTCTCAAAATCTCAATCCTATCTATCTCTGTATACTTATGGTACTCCACCTAACCTTAAGTATTTTTATAATTGTTTAAAACTTTTATTACAATTTTGAAAAGTTTTAAAATCCATTATTGGATTCTGTGATTTGAAATTCAAAAGTCTAACTGACAATTGCCAATCTAGATCATCAGTACAAAGTACAAAGTACATACATACCAAAAACCTAAAAGCTAAAAGTCATACTCATAGGTAGAGTACTTGCCTATCTAGTATGAACATGAAAATTCAATTAAGTAAGGCCAATCTATCGGACATTTTAACATTTTAGGGAACTTTGGTATAAAATACAGAATTCTGGTAAAATAAAAGTGAAATCATCAAATAAACCATCTAGATATATAAGTACTTGTATAAGTACCTAGATATATATTGAAGATGAAAAGTTTTGGGATTCTGAGAACACTTTTATTTCACTTGACTCGTGCTTTTAAGCTTAAGTACATAGTACTAGTATAGGTATAAGGTATATGATTTGAGAGATATTTTAGATTGTTTAATAGTTTAATGGTCAAATTGTGAAGTATCCTCTATAAAGTACCAAGTACAAAGTAAAGTGATATTTGGTGAAGCTAGGAAACCACGATCACTCAAAACAAATGAAATCCATTATACCTTTTGGTACTTTTGGTAAAATTTGAAAATTTTACCAACTACTTGAAAGTCAAAACTCATTTAAAAAACCAGTGCCAGTAGTATCTGTAGTCCTTTGACTATAGAATAGTAAGTAGGTCCCAAAAAGTAAAAAGTACTTTACTTTTCAAGCATTTGCATAAGTGTTCATAGTTCATATCAAATATCTGAGTCTGATAAGTTACGATACATAGGTACTACTGTAGTACCTGAGGTATTTTAATGATTCTTTTCGGTCAATTTTTTAGTAGAAGAAATCTGAGGAAGATTGTAGTAAATTACTTGGCACACAAACCCATTAGAAATAAAAGGTTACCTTATGAGCTTTTTGGCTCCGAGCATTTTTCAAAAAAAAAGATGAGTTTTTTTTTCTTCACCCACCTTTTGAACATCAGGAAATCTGAGCACTTAACACAATCAATCATCACTTTTACCATCATTTTTTTCTTCAAGTTTTGTGACTTATAAACCCATTCCCCTACATCTGTATATGTAGTGTAGTGCAGTATAAATGTATACAGAGTGCTTTTATTTTTATCACCTACAAGTCCATTAGAACATTAGAGAGCCCATCTTAAAAAGCCATCTCGAAAAATGGGAAAAGTCAGAGAAATAAATGCTCTGCGGTCAGACCATCAGATCTTTATTTATATACTACTTTAGACACTTTGGTAGAGCACTGCATTGTATAAATAATGCATGCCCTATCAGTTTCACTCTCAACTACCTATCCTATAATATAGAGTCTAGAGATACCTCAAAAATTTTAAAATTTTAAAATCCTAAAAGGTAGTAAGTAGGGTACCATATTATATAGTACCTACTTTAGGTACAAATGATAAATAAAAATACTTAAAATGTTTTTGTTTAGATTTGAAAGTGTGCTGAGACAGAGCTACTGAAATTTTCAAGTCATAAAAAAAACCCAACTACTGATACTCGTATCTACTAGAGTATTCTATTCTGTAGACAATTTATATAACTTTTAAAAAGCTTTTATGATTTCAATTATCACAATTCGTAAATGTAAAAATGTCCTATTTTTTACCATCGATCCTACTGTATAATTCAAAGTCTCGTAGACTATTTAACTACTCGTTATTTCTCTCTAATTGTATACTTACCTACATGGGTATATGGAATGAATCAATCATTTCTTTCAAAAAGTCTCAAATTTCACATATTTTACATATTATGTACTGTACAAGGGTATAAATTAACTTTTGAAGAAAAGTTTCAGCTGTTTATATCAATCAATTATTCATTAATGATTGTAATAAATAATTGTCAAAGTGCTTAAAAAAAGTTCCATTTGACAGGTATACCAACTATGTAGCTGGTATTACTGTATCAAATGAGAGCAAAAAAGAGAAAATATTGGTAAATATAAATATTTTAGAGTTTTTTGCATAAGTAAAGTCAGGCTTAAACTGTATAGGTAATGTATCTGTATACTTTGTATGTATAAGTACTACACGTGTCTCGATTTATAAATACTTTGTATAGAAAAATGCTAGGAACTTTTCACTTTCATATCCCTTTTGAATTGCCATTAATTGAGGGCTTGATTTTAACTTGATTGAATTTATTTTCTATTGATATACATAAGTTTAGACAGTGTATGTAAAAACAAACTGCTGTCGGCTGTCACAACTTTTTGTCTTTGACTATACTTTTAAATCTCCTAGTACATACTAGGTATTTTGTATTTGTAAGTAAATACATATGTAAATGCAATTAATTTACAATTTCTATTCATATCTTATTATGGATCGTATTGACACTTTCAAACAAAAATCATTCTATTAATAACATTTTGTGAGCTGTAGAGTAATGATAAATTTTACATACAGAGTAGTCAATGTATGTATGTAAATGTAGGTCCGTTTGTGCAAAAATCAAATACCATTTTAGTACACCTAGGTAGGGTATTTAGTACATACTACGAGTATGTATGTACATAATTTTAGTATTAAATTAAATGTTAGGCCATTCTTCGATATCTCTATTATTTATTGAATTTTTGATTCAAAATTCAAGCACATGTGTAACCTACAGAGATAAACAACAATGCCTCAAACTATTCATTAGTGTTCTCGCCTCACTGACTTTGTACCTATGCTAACAAGTAACAATATTATGTATGTAAGCTTTCAATGGAAAATGGATTACCCAGGATAACTAACTTTTTTCAAAAAAGTCTCAAAAAATGAACTAGAATTGACATACCTAAATGACTTTAACTGAGGAAAAAATAAACTTTTAAAATGAAAAGATTTATAAAGCATCAATACTAAAGTAATCGTGACCAAAATTGACCAAAAATTGAGACAATTGGCATTAATTGTGGGTAATTTAAATTTTTATAAGATTTTGAAAACTATGTAAGAAAAATTACTAGTCATCTCCTACTTACTAATCTATCCATAAAGCTTGCAAAAGTAGAATTTCCAAATTCTGACTAATTTTCTCTATTTTTTTGCTCATTTCAATTGAAAGTTGCCAAATTTTTTTGGATTTTTACCCAAATGATCTGAGATTGAACTACGAAGTATTTAGGTCATAAAATTAGCCTAAAATTAGTTTATAGTTTCTAGTTTATGAAGGGTTGCTTGCTAAGTTAGTATTTAAAAAGATATTTAAAAACTTAGGGTACTTATAGTAGAAATGTTCAAAAAAAGTTAAATGCACATTTGAAAGAGAAAGAAAGAAAGAGAGGATGGAGAGTTGAAATTTTTTTATAGAAATTTCCCATGAGTCCACGATTTTATTTATTTACCTGACTTATGCCGATTAGTACACCATTGAATGCATAACTTTATATACATTTCTAATGCAAAATTAATGACAAACAAGCTCAAAGAATCGCAGTATATAGTAGTACACATAGTACCTAGTACAAGTAGAGTGTGGCTACCTTATCAATAATTTATATCAACTTACATTGCTTTGTATGAAAATTAAGGATATGAATTTATCATAACGATACTATACAATACTTATACGATGGTATTGGCACTGGCTACTGTGTACATTATTCTGTAATTTGGTTCAAATTTAACAAGTTTCAAGTCCATTGTATACTTGACTAGTAAGTACTAGTATTACTAGTACAATGTACAAGTACAAGTACTTTAAATGTTGTCTACCTGTCTTTATTTTTTGATTTGATGAGGTCTTTGATAACCTACAATATCCAATACGCATATTAATTATCCAATATCTGAGAAGAAAAATTCGAGTTTCACAAGTTTCAAGAGCTTCAAGAGTACATTTCATACAGTAAAATATACTTTGTCACTCTTGTAAATTGTATTTTGTATATGTATATTGTGTAAATTAATAATCTATCTAGGGTGTAAAATAAATGAGGATGTTATAAAATAGATATCAGATATTTGTTGTAAAAGGGGTTGTTAGCATCAATTCGTGCATATTTTTGATATGGTCCCCTTGGGCTTTTATTCTCTTTTTTTAGAGTAGTTAAATGGGGATATTCTTATTTTATAATTTTATAGGGGTAGCGATTTGGGAATTATTATTTGTCACACTTGAAAAAAATCTTGTACATTTCCATGTCTGATTAATCACCCAATTATATACACAAAGTGTACACAAAGTCCAACGACAATATAGAAGTCCAATATCTCGTTAAATTTGTACAACCAACCGAAAATTTTGGGAACAAAATGCTAATTTAAGGACTCTAATATAGGTCTCGAGGGAATTTAGAAAATATTTGAAAAATATCCTAAATTTGTATATTAAGAACGGCCAAAGCGAGATTTTAGATGAGAATTTAATTAGGGACTTTAGAGAAGAGTTAACAAAGCAATT
>JAQIXA010000319.1:0-48485 GCA_034699045.1 Nanhermannia cf. coronata Gr-Ori-00579
GACCTTTAAGGGGTCATATCTCTGGACAAGGGTCAAAATTAAAAAAAGTGCACTTCATCAGCCTTCTTATTTTAATGCACCTACACGATAGGCATAATGACTTTTTTTTAAATTCACTTTTCAAATTTCTTTTAGGGGACCTCCCCTCCTCAGTACAACAGATCAAATAATCAAATTCATGCAGATACAGATATATTTACGATATTTACAGATATTAGTTGAACATAATAATATTTTGAATCTTTTTGAAAAATGTGTACCTTTGCTTGTCAAAAGAGATACTTTCCAGCCGTCAGGCTCAGACTTGAAAAAGTTTGTTAAAAAATGACAGCAACAATACTTTTTCATGTAACTTGTACTTACTAGAATAGGAAATAAAATGTTGTAAGTAATTTGTTTTGGTTGTTGGTAAAAAAAAAAGTAAAAGTTTTGTGCTTTACACTTCCCCTTATACAGATATTATATGCTTTCTCCATCTACTCGTGAATACCTACCTATATCTAGTACCTACATACTATACTATGTGTACGGCAATACCTTTAGTACAGATACAGATACAGATACAGATACCTATTTATTTGTAAGTTATAGTTAGATAAAATAAATTTTACCCCATACTGGTAGGTGAAAGTGGGTTTTTTTTACCAAGCATCATACATACAGAAATAATGTTGTAAAAAATGTATTTACTTTCTCCCCTGGGTTTCTCATTTTAGGCATTTTAGGTATTTTTTGACCAGACACCATGGGATGGATCGAGGTCCACCATTTGTTCTCAAGTTAAAAGCTAAAATGATTTATTAAATGAAGTTCAATTCTCCTAAGACATGTTGTATATCTAATAGTGCCTAATACTTAAGTAAGTATTGTGCTACCCGTCAGACAAAAGTCAAATAATCTGTCACAAATGTTACTTTGTACTATGTAAGTTGTAGTTGTACTAGTAAAGTCCTGCTGACGTTTGTCTATGAAATATTAGATACAAGTATCTATTCTGTATAATACGTAAGTAGGTATTATATATTTAATTTACAAGTTAAGAAATACCTAACCTTGGTTTGGTTCGATGGATAGATTCAGTACATATTGCAAAATTTGTTTTCTTTTCTTTAGCTAACTAATCTTAAGTTTGAGTTTTGAGCCTCAGCTACTAATAATAGTAGTAGGGTACTAAAAGTCAAATCAAAGTCATGAAATACTGAAAATGTCTACTTTCTCACCTCATTTATTAATATTTCAGTCAGTCGTCTTTCAAATTCAAAATATTTATGAGATAACCTAATATCAGTGAGCTCTATATAAAGTTAACCAAAAACCTAAGTACCTACCCAACTTTTCTACACTATATTCGTATATACGAGAAGTTTTACAAAAGTATACAGAAGTTTTATTGAAATATAAAACCAAATCTGCACTGATCCCAAGACAAAATTTTTGAGCTTTTAGGGCACTATTATACTATGTATGGCTAAGTTTATTTTATTTTATTTTATGCATTTGCGTAATTTTACGAAATGTACATCTTCACCTACTGATATTTAAATAAAGATTCTCAAGACATATTTTGATATTCAATTTGGGGCTTGAGGATATTTTATGATTTATCTTGGATTTTTACCTACATAAGTACCTAGCCTATAAAATACTATCTACTTACTACTTACATAATCTTCCTAAAATATAGTCAAAAAAATTCTTAGTTTGTAGAAATAGTTTCATTAAAATTTAAAATCTTATTTTTGTACCTCCATTTTGATAAGAAATACTGAAGGATAGTAGAAATACTGAAATTTTATTTCTAGACAAACAGATGGAAAAATTTTTTAAAAAATTCTCGAAATTTTGATTAAAAAATAGATACTAAAATATCTTGATGCTTTTAAGAATAATGGTTTTGAGTTTTATAAACTTATTTTATTTTTCCTCACCTGGCAGGCGCTTCTTATTCATTCTATACCTAGGTAGGTACCCTACTATATACATCTACCTACCTTATGTAGATTAGTATATATATGTTAGGTTATCTCCGATTTATATTTTTATACTATCAAAAAAACTGAATATTTTGAAGGCTTTCTCATGGATTTTTTCTTTGCTCCTGGTCCTGGTATGGTAGTAAATCACATCTCTCGCTTGACTACTGATCTAATCTGATTCATACATTTTGTATGCATAAATTCAAGATTCAGATTTCAAAATCCAAGAACTAGAGAGTAAAATATCTATCAACATAAATTCAATTCTCAGTAAAAAGAATCCTTTCTTTTTATCCAATTTTTTTTCTCTTAGGAACTCGCAATCAATCAAGACTCACTTAACAACCACAAACTATCCGTACCATACCTACGAGTATAAGTACCCTACTTACTTTTATATTTTGGCCAACAAATGTACCTTTTCTTATCGATAAAAGTGCTTTTTTATATTTTAAAAGAACCAACCTAGGTATTTTTAGCCTCAAATTCAGATGTAATATTTCATATATCTGAGCAAATCTCTTAATATTTCACCAATCACATCTGTTTTACAAAATAAATAAATAATGTATCCTGTCTTTTTAAATCAGATATTAATCATTCTTTGTCTCAATAATGGTAATGTGATGATGATAAACGAATATGACGATAATAATAGAGCAAAATCTCTTTTTCTACAGTATATACAGCTAAATTGATTGTCCTATTTTTATTTATTCTTTGATCTAAAACAGTACTGATATAATGTAGCCAGTTGGTCCATAATGAACTCCATTTGTATTTCTATCTAATATCTTGTATCCGTAGATCTAGAAAACAAAATCTCATTTGTACTCTGATTTACCATTTCCTCGAATATTACTTACACTACAAGTACAAGTACATACAAATATATCCAGTACAACATACATACATAATATGTATTTGCTTCATACCACTTGAGTTTCAAAGTCTATTTAATCTTGTAGGGCTTGTAATGAGGGCTAATAAGTCACTGGATAGATAAAATGGTCTTTTATTAGGAATAAAACAAGTTCTATCTAATCAAAAATCTACCATTTTGTGTCTCCATACTGTATTCGAAGTATGTATTGGATTATAAAGTAAAGTGAAAGCAAAAAGTACAATACACAATATGTAGCATCTAATTCTAAAGATAAGTAAAGTAAAATCTCTTTATAAGGAACCTACAAATATAAATTAATTGACATTTCATTTCATTACAATTAATTGGTTGAAGAGTTCAAAATCGGGATTTTAATGCCTATATAATTGAGTCTCTATCTGTACCATACTAATATATTGAGATTATTTACGTAGTATCCATTATAGAGATACTCCACTTTAGTATCCAACTAAAAGTAGCAAGTTATCAAGTATGGTACCTAGGTACTTTCCCTATAGAGGTACTCGAGTAAGCTTAGCCTCTATATTTTATATATTAGGTATCTATTATCTGTAGTTACTGCTACAGTATAAAAAAAGTAAAATTTTGTTCAGTCGTCTACTTATATTTTAGAAAAGCTATAATGTTTACTGGTATTGTGTTTTACAAGCCATAAATAATATTACAACATTTGATAAAAGGGTCCAATTGCACATCATAATTAGTAGACAAGAAATAATTACAATATTTTAGCAATTTTTTGATGGCATTTGCAATTTAATAATTTCAAAGCAGTTTTTTTTCAAAATTCTTTAATTCTATAAAAACAAGTTTAAAAGTACTTAACTATCTTAAGTATCTGCATGATTATTCCTAAATATCATAAGTCTGTTAAATAGATATAAAAGATAAAATTTTGAAAAATTTTGCTCGTTTTCTACAATCTATACACTTACGATTAGTAGAGAAAGTAGACTGGACCAAATTATAAACTAGCTTTACTTGTATATATTGTAGGTACTATGTAATCGTAACATAATCTAATATACCTATATATAAGGCTAAATAGGATATAAAATATACGAGCTACAAGTACAGTTATATACTCGTAAAAGTATACTTATATTTATAATTATTTTGTAAAAAAAAAAAGATTGTTAACTCAAAAGTTTGACTACTTTTTATGTTACAGATATACCTAGTTCTTATTCTTATACTAGTATGTAGGGTACAATATATGTAATAATATCTTGAATTCGACTTCCTTTCAGAACTTTTCCAGCTCTGCTAATGAGACTTTTGATTCTTTTTTTCTACAAAATACCCTTCAGTCTAGAGTACATACTTTAGCTCCCTAACTATTACATAGTACCATGCCTAAAAATAAAGCTTTTTACATCATCTCTTGTAACTTCATACCCATTTCTTGCTTTTAATCGAAAGCTTTCTTTTATTCGGGAGAAATCTACAGCTGGATTTGAATTCGGATGTTTTTTTCAGCCACTTGAAAAGAAATCTCTTGACTTGAAAAAAAAACACTTTGCAAATTCCCAGTTGCACAACTTTTTTTTGAATAAAAAGAACAAAATCAAATATCAAAGTACCCTAGCTAATTGGCCAGCTCATTTATCCTTGAATATAAAGAATATTCAGACTCGAGAAATTTTGACTATTTTGTAAAAGTTTCAAATCATCTTGATTTGAAATTTTAAGCTACTTGACTAATTAGTAATAATAAGCAAAAATTCTTTTTTTTAGGTTTCTAATTTATTTAAATTCAATTATATATAGTAATACATTACATAATTATCTCATTTATGAGTACTTGTACACATTTTTAATCGGCTCAGCCATAAATTTTCCTCTCTATATTGATACTTTAATATTCTCATAAGTAATTGACTTACATTATTACAATTTACGTAAGTAGCCTTTATCATTTAAAAGGCTCGACTCTATCAATTTGTCGAAGATTAAATAATATTTAAAGTTAAAATAAGACTTTACATACGTATATAATATCAAATTTGATGTAAAAATTGGAATATTTTGACGTATTTTTTAAACAAAAAGTTAATTAATAATTGTAAAATGTATATCACAATCACGCATACAATTATATATATGTAGTACCTACTTACCTAATATCAATAAAATTTTTATTTACTTTGGATTAGTTAATACATATATTCGATAAGTCAATAAGCAAGAAAATAAATATTTTCTGAAGCTTTCTATATAATAGTACCTACATATTCATTAATAATTAAAATTACGAATTTAACAACAGATTAAGTTTATAATTTTCCTAAGTGCTAATATTTATATACAGTATACTCAGAAATGAGAGAAATTTTAGCAATTTTTTTAGGTACATTTGTTGTCATTTACAGATTATAATTTTACCTTCATTAAGTAGTTTTTTTAGAGATCAAAAATAAAAATCTGGTTTTAAACCGCAGTCCCAAACTCGGCCATTGATAAATTGTTGTTCCCGTTCCTCCTTGTGGGTAATGGTGTCATTTGAATTGGCTCGTAAAATGAGACTCCTTGACTTTTCGTTGATGGTTGATTCACCATATCCTCGGTGACAGGATCCATCATTCTGCTGGAGATTGGAAGGAGTTCACAACTCTCCTGGATCAAATCATCCAGATCCCATGGCTTTATCGAGGATTTTCGCCGACCCTCCCTTGGAGGAAGGCGGATGTGCACATTTTTCTCCTTGGAATTGCCCTAAAAATTAAGCAAATATCGTCAGGTAGGGTACTTAAATAAATATTCATCCACGATGTGCATTAACATTATGGTAATAGAGGATATATTTTTGTCGATTTTTGACCTATTTTAAGTAAAAAAAAATAGGTACAATTTGTATCAATTTTGATTTATTTTGGGTCAATCTATATATCTTGAGTATATTTGACATTTAAAAAAGGGTATATTGGGTCAAGTATCAAAAGACCATATTACATATTTTGAATTTAATTTGATTATTTAAAAAGCGACAAATTGTGAGTATTTTGACTCATTTTGGATATCGGGCTGTAATATCTATTCCTATTTTATACGAACTACAGATAGTTAATAAAATAAGGTAGGGTCTATACCTGTATATTAAAGTTAAGTCCTTAGGAAGCTTTTTGGGGACAGAGTTTATTTTATAATGTAAAATCCTTAATAATTTTACGTAAATCGGTCATTATTTCAATTATTTTAGTAATAACTCAAAATCAAAGATTTGGTTGCTTTCACTTGTTCTTTGTTCCTTAAATTCTGGTATGTATTATGTTTATTGTCTAGGTGTTATACACTACATAGAGGTACCTATTTGCAAAATACCTATAATGATCTTTAATTATTTAATGGTTTTTACCATGGAATGAATCATTCTTGAGGGTGATGGACCAACGGAATCCTCACCGGTGGTATTCCCCAACAGTGAGACATTCATCGTTTCCTGTGAAGTCGAGTGGGTGTTGGACCGATGGAAAAAATTATTCTGCTTGATAACTCGATCATTAGCAACATCACTTCCTGCCCCAGTCGGGGACTTAATATAATTTCCAATAATCGATGGGGCAATACTCCTCGAGGGACTTAGAGTTTTAGCCTCCTTCTCTATGAGAGCAATTTTCCCAATCATCTCCTTGATCTCGTACCGAAGAATAAAGAGGAAACAGAATTTTATAAACCCGATAATGCAGAAGCCTAAAATGTAAGCAATGCTTGACATATAGTCAAGCCACTCGATCAACTTCACCCGACATCCAAGTCGAATAGGTACATATTTATTTGGATCATGGAGTCCAGCATGACTACCAGTAGTTCCAGTAGCTGGTGTTGTAGATGATATAGTAGATTTTTCATTTGAACCAGAAGTTTTTGTTGTATAGGAGATTGGTAAATCTGACGATTCTGTTGTTGTTGATGCTGTTAGTAGTACTTGTTGTGGACAAATAAACTTGGCTGAGAAATCAATAAATGAATGATGATGGATCTCGACCGAGGGTGATGGTAATTGTGTCGTGTACAGAGTCGTTGTGGACGGGATTTGAGGGACAAAAAATTCCGAAGGGGGGACTGTACTTGTGAGGATCGCTAGAGTTCCATTTGGCTGATGTTGCTGGAGAATCGAATGGACCGACCCCACTGCAGGTTTCCTCCGGTTTGTAAAATGTCTTTTTTTGTGCTGTCCAGGACTGTTTATATTAAATCCTTGAATATCTGAGCCACCACTACCACCAACTTCTTCAAAAGTTACATCACTACCTGCACCACCACTACCAAGATATAAGCTCGGACTAGTGCCCCCAGTCTCATCAAGGATATTATTCACAGAAGTTGGACTAAAACTATTACTATTTAGATTATTATTATTATTATTTGGTGGTGTTGGAAGTTGTGTTGAGGTCAAACTTTGTCCAGTGCTCGTTGTTGTCAATGGGGGTCTTCTTCGTTGTTGATGTGATAAAATCTCTTCATTGAATAATGGAAGTAGATTCGAGAGGGTGATACAGCAGGATTCAGGCAATTTCACACTTTTATGGGCTGTAGTTGCTGTGGGGTCAGACTCGTTGTATATAGTGGAATTGTTGTTGAGAAGTCGAAAGTAGTCGTAGGGGCCTAAAGTACAAATTAAAAAATACCATAATAAATCTCAATTCCCCCATTTTTTAGGATAAGATAAAAAATATCCTACACGATATATTGTACTACTACAGATATTTGTATTGGATAAAGATTAAAAATAAAAATGTCTAAAATTTTACCTTCGACTCCACAACAATGTTCATTCTCCTGGAAATTATCCCATTGGGTGGTAAACCATGGATCTATCGAGTACTTTGAGTAGAATTCTTTCTGTAGAACTGGCTTTAGAGTTAACTTTATCTTGTCTAACTTGAAAACCCAGAAAAGTCCCACTGCTATATCTCCTATAGTTAATAGAAATAATAGTAACCAGTACAGACTTAAGAGTTTGTGATTTAATTTCTGAGCTCCGAAACAACCTGCATAAAGTAAGTAAAGAAAAAAAAAACCATTAAAATTTTACCTAACTTAATATTAGACACCAAAGGAAATTAAAATAGGATTCTTTTAGTTTATTACCGATTGTTTGAAGGACACCACATTGTAAAAATAGAGCAGCATACGCGTAAAGGAAAGTCGGGTGATAAAATTCCACTAAATCACTGCAAAAAATTTTTAAAAAAAACATTAGAAAATGCAGACCCCGGTCAAAATATCGAACAAGCTAAAAGTCGTTTCAAATGTATTTAATTACGAGTATAATAATTCAATATTGATTACTCGTAGTATAACAAGATCATTTTTCAAGTTTTTTTGCATATTTTGTTAGCAAAAATTATATGCCTATCTATCTGGGATAAAATATTTTCCAATCTCATCAACTTGGCATCTATTTACCCATCATATTTAATAATCCTCAACTACAGACTATATCGACTGATAGCTGAGTAAGTCTAATCCAATCCAATCTCAATTTACCAATACGGATAATGTAATGAAATTAAGGACCCGCCGATCAATACCATTTATAAATACGAGTATATGTAGACTACCAAATACAGAATACTACGGAGTAGACTTATATCTGTATATACTATAACAGTGGCCTATATTAAAATATGATATTCTTTGGCTTTTACTAACTAAAATAATACAGTTTTAGTCGGTAGTTCTTTTTTATCCGTATAAGATACTTAGTTACGAGTACGAGGCTTTAATCCTATACTTCATTCTTCTATGTACCCTACATACGAGTACTTCCATTTTCCAAATTAGGTTTGGAATTTAATCCTTTCTATCTATTCATAATAATAAGTAGGACTTAGGACTAAAATCGTGGTCACCATCACAAAAAGCAATATTCATGATACTAGATAAAACCACTAAAAGTAAGCCTTTTAATAAAGTTTCAATTTACTTTTATGAGCATATTGTAATCTATCAGTAAATCACAACGAGATACTCGTATCTCAGTATTCAATTATGAATGTGTAGGCTACACAATTTCTTAAAATTAACAAATATGTGCAAATAGTTTACTCATAAAGATTGTAAGATCTACGGAGTGATATAGTATTATACCATACCATCTGAATAAAATATTTGAAAAAAGTTCAAATATTTTTTCAAGGGACAGGCATTTTGCAATGAAATCGAGCAAATAATGTATTAAATTAAGGCTGGATATATCTACGAATAAATGTTATAAGTATACCTAGTACCTACTGATACTGATACATATAGGGTAATTCAAAATGCTAAAATGTTTTTCTAAATATACTTCTATAAAGTATGTCGTATAGCCAAAAATAAGTAGGTATGAATCTTCAGCCCACATAATAGTATGCATCTACTTATAAAGTATTATTATGATTACATCTTATGTTTAATTGCTCGCCTTAGGCCTTGAGTCCTTGAATTGAGGTTAAATATATATGGAACATAGTACCTTACATATACCAAAGTAAGTACCTACTTTAAATATTAAAAATAAATTTAAATATTGAAGGAAAAACCTCAATTTCCAATTTGTGTTACTTTCTATCCATACCTTATAGTGTAGAGTATCTAGGTAGGAATTTTGTGTTATTTCTTTCTTTATCCTTGATAATGGACAATTTAATTTACCCATAATTCAAATCCATAATGGTATTCATCAGATCTAAATCCCCAATATATAGGGTAACTATATGGATTGTGCAAGATAATATTTGCTTTTATAATTTCAAAAATAATCCAAGAAATGCTCTCTCTAATGGATTCCTTTGTAAATTTAATTTCTTAATTTCTTTGAAAACACATCTTTCGAGTCCTCGCATAAATAATGGATGTAAATTATGGATAGAAATGGTGTCAGTAATCAATTAAACGTTTAGACATGATCCTTGAAGAATTTGCTTTCACCTGGTGAAAGTCCTATCTACTGATACTTATAGTACTACTACTATAGTCCTAACTAAAAACTAAGTAAGCTTTCAGATTTTTTTGGTCCAAATGACAATGACTAGACCGAAATTGAGACTTATTATTGATTTATGTATTAAAAGGTTTCAAGGGGAAAGTGCAGATTAATATTAGATAATATTTTTTCTGGTAAGTATTTAGGATCAAACAAGGTTCAGTAGGCAAGTCAAGCGACTAATCTAATATTTGACTAGACAATGTACAATTTATTTTTGTCTATATTTATATCAGCATTTCAAATAGATTAGGTTTCATTGCCTTATTATAGGCCTATGACATAGGTAAATATCCACTAATCTTAAGCTATGCAAGCCTGATACTGATATAGGTAATGGACATTTGCTATTTGTTTTTAGGTTCTGAAACCTAAAACTTAAATGAGATTCTGAATTTCAAATTCAATAAACTGTGCTAGGTCACTAAGAAAAAGAGCTCACTCTTTTCAAGTCTCAGGCCCAAAAGAAAGGCGAGCTAATAAGGGAAAGAAATAATGAGCTCTTTATATGCAAATAGATCAGTATTAGCCCGCATTCAAAATAATGTCTATTTTAGATTTTCCTTACTTCAATTTTGATCGATTTTTACCAAACTTTCGAAAAAATATAGCCAAAATTTGTAATAAGTACTAATAATTATTATTTTCTAATTTTAATTTTTAAACAGAAATTTTTCAATAATTTATCTCATTTTTGCTATCGAAAACACAAAGTTCTAATTGGAGATTTCAAGTTTGCCAAAAGTTGCCAACTTGAAGTAAAATTGACCTCATGAAATAGTAATGAGTTTTTTGGCATTTGATGTGGGTAGATTTGTAGTTTGTGGGTAGAATTAGATCTCGATTATTATGAGTATTAATTTAGAACATAACCCAAAAGTACTACCTAGTATCCGTACTATAATGTACCATGGATTAATCTAAAGCCTATAAAGTATCTGTAATGTAAGTATGGAGTGAAGAAGACTATTCAATTAGAGTTTACACTTAATTATTCCCTAACAGAGTTATTTACCAATTAGATTTAGCCAGCCTTGAGCCTTAAATACAAATAAATGTTCATAGTACTAGAACATAGTATCTACTATATCTGTAAAAATGCTATTACTGTCTATGCATTTCAGTTTAATTTCAGTCTATCTGTGGTTTTTCTACAACCATATCGATCGAAATCCATCTCAATTCTCAAGTTTCCCAACCTCTAATCATCTCAAATCATCGAATATCATACTGCACTGTAGTAGTCGGCTACCCAACATCGTCATCCTCATTATTATTATATGTACTTGTGTTTGTTATAGTATGTATCTGTAGTAAAACCTACTTTTATTTATCTATCATACCCATATATCTGTATACCACAAAAACTAGAACTAGAACTAGAATTACAGATAGAACAAGACCCTAAATCCAATCATGAATCTTGTTGAAAACATTTCTAAGATACATAGGACAAGACATGAAATAAAGCAAAATAAGCCACAATCTTTTAAATCCTTATCCTAGGTCATATTAAAATTAACTAATTATTATAGAGCAAGAAGATATTACAATCTGTCCATTTTCATACAAAACATATTTTTAAAAAGAGACCTTTAAATAAAAGTTTAATAAACCTGTTAGATTTTGAAACCTAACTATTTATGAATATCATTCTCTTGGGCATCTTTATGAATTTAATAAATACACTTTTTTTAAGTAAAAATTTTGAAATATCAAATCCAGCTAATTCCTGCTGACCAAGTTTCTGAAGGTTTTTTTAGAATTTTAGTTACTTATTTTTGCCATTTGGACCATTTTCTCCATCAAGGTCATTTAGTTTGTAGTTTGTGTATAAAATGAGATAAAACAGTTTGCTAATGACGGTCTGAGAATTATATTGTCTGATTTAAAGGAAAGGCTTAACTTACACATCAACTCAGACTTTTACTCAGAATATATACATACAAATAAGCATGGTAAATGGTAGGTCTCTATCTGCTCGTAGGTAGGGTACTGATATTTGCAATTTAGAATGTAGGTAGATTATTATGTCTGTCTTTCTAAAATAAATACATGGGAATTCTGTCTTCAGCTGTATTAAAATACATATCAAAATCACTGGGTATGAACGTATGAACCAACTACCTTCATATAAATGTACTGTAGTCTTAGATAGGAGGTATAAAACACAAAGTGTTCTACAACTGGTAGGTTTAGTTAAAGGGTAATGAAAATTTTTGGAAAGATCAAAGGTAGGGGATTTATTTTGCGAAATTCTCTCAGAGACTTTCTTTCTTTACTGGTACTGTACTTTTAGTAGGGTACTGTATCCGTAGTCCGTAGTTTAGTTGGATGGTTAGGTTAGGTTGGTTGGATGAGATGAGAGCAGGGGAAATAGGCCTGAAGCAAATAAGAGGCTTTCAAAAGAAAGAACTAAAAAGAAAGAAAGAAAGAAAGAAAGAAAAGCCTTCCTTTATTCTTCAAAAATACACAGTACCTACAATTCTATACCTACATATAAAAATATACAAAAAATACCAAGCTACTAGAGAAGTCAACTTTTTTCTCAAATATCTTATTAACAACTTGTACATAACTACTACCTACTCGTACATACATACGTAGATATACCTATGTATAAGTACCTACTAGTAGTTACCTACATAACATAAAAATACCATTATGTGATGGTGTATCTGAATGAATAGGTGGTAGGTGATACTTGCTGAAATAAAAAATAACGACTGGATATTGTCTACTTTCTATTTTATTGTCGACCAGACCAACTTCTCTCTCTAAAAGTTGGTTATTTTTAGAAACGGTTAGTTCGTGATGGAATAACTATACTTGAATTACAAGAAACCAAACACAAGATTCAATAAAAATACGAGGGAAGCGAGCACTGAGCACATACTCAACTTTGCTTGTACTCTCGCAGTCTTTTTTGCCTTTCTGCCCAGTAGATTACTTGTAAACAATTGGACCGATTTTAACCAAATTTGACAAGAAGGACCCTTAAAGGGTCTAATTGTGTGATTTCGACAAAAAATCCTGGTGGTCATCAAAACCGTAGAAACGCATGTACCCCGTGCGGTGCTTTATAAAATTTATAGAAATGTTCCTCATGGTTATAAATGCAAATATAGACGTTCCCCTTGGCCCCAGAAATCGAAAAATAAAATGATACTCAACGTTTTACTCACTCAATTAATAATTAACAATGTGTCGTCAATTAAATCCTAGTACTAGCATTTTAGATATTCAGACGATACTTATTTAAATTTTCTAATTTGTTTCAATTCCAAATTCCAAAGGTCAGTTTTACTTATAGGAAATACTGTATGACATTGAACATCTTAAGAGCTACATAAATTTTAGACTTTGTGCCTCGTTTCTTGCCCGATTTTCCCGACAGGCAAGTTAGTATCTTTAGCTAAGGTACGAGTACTTACCCAAGTGATCGTCTGGAATCGAAAAAGACGATGATACCAAAGATGATGAAAATGGCGGAAGTGATTCCAAGTACAATATTACATGAATATATCCATAGTCTGTAGTATTGCATCGAGTCAAGGATCACATCATCATCCAGGTCCTTCGATGGCTTTCCACCGACACCAGCACTACTACTACAACTACAACTACTCTGCAAATGACTTTTTTTCTTGGCCGGATCCGTTGTAACGTCTCTTTTTCGTAATGTATAGAGGTCTACAAGAGCCTCTATACACTACACACAAATATTTTGTATAAACTGTAACTGTATCTACGTATATGTAGAGTAGGTACCTATAACAAACTCAGCTTCTTGTTGTCGATAATAAATAACTAGCACTTTAATCCAATTCAATCCGAGTAATTGAACTTTTGAGACGAGCTTTCTCGGTTTTTTCCTCACTTTTTCAAGAGTTTTATTCCTGTAACACTAATACATAGTACCATTACCAACACCATGGTATTGGTAAATAAGGTCACATTCACAGATATACACTTCACTAGTATGGTTAGTATATGTAGTAAGCATAAAAGTTATTATTTTAAGGGTAAAAGGTCAAATTGTAATCAGTTTTTTTCTTGTTCTTCGATCTTGACATGCTTTCTCCCATACAAGGATTCGGTGACAATCATGCGATTGAAAAAAAGATGGGATATTTATTTTACACACCTAGTAGTGCTCATGTACGGAGTATGAGATAACAAGATCCTTTTTGCCCTTGATGTTGCATTGCTTTTTTGCTGGAGGATATTTTTCCATGATTTTAGTTTGGTAAATGGTTTTCGCCTTGATGGCCACCCATGATAAGAATTTCAAGAACCTGGAGAAAATACAGAAAAGAGAAATTGGAATTAATTAATTTTATTCGTGACTAATTCACAAAAGTACAAATATACCTTATACATACATATATACATAGGTAACAGTACATTACCTAAGAGAAAGAAAGTTTCTCTAGGATTTGGACTGTGTAAATTTTCTAACCAATTATGACTCAAAATGAAAATACATATTTTGTACGATTTCTCACAATCATTAACTAGAATATCTGTAGTATCTACACTATGTGACATCCTCACAAAAAAGTGTCCATATGTTAAACATGCACTGGGTTCTTATCAAAAAACGAACTTTAAATATATCTAATACCTTACCTATCCGTAATTCTGACATAAATGTCAATAATATAAAAGAAAATTGCCAAGTCAGCTACTAATTTGTCAAGATATCAAAATTTTTGACAATTTTTGATAATTCTACAGTATTACAGCTTAAAATTCTTTTCAAAAATTGCATTTATTTTAAAAGTTTTTTAATTTCACAAATTAATTTTATTTATTCATATGTTTATCTCACGTTCAAACTTCTAGACCATCTATCTTGTTTATACTTTGAGCATTTTATAAAATTCAAATTTTGATCAAATTCTTTGAGCTCAATTCTATAAACTGTTTTAAATTTTTTATATTAATTATGTAGGTACTAGGTACCCTATGTTTATAAAATTAAAATTGGTTAAAATTTTGATAATTTGAGATTCATAATACCTACCTATTATGCGCAAATTATGAGGAGCTACACTAATTACTAAATTTAAAATGTGCCAGAGTGCCATTTTTTACGATAAAAAGTAGTCATATACTGCGAGTATATGAGAAATAGAATAAATTAAAATCAAAGTTTTACTTAATTAAATTACCAAATGTGTATGTATTTATTCTGGTATGAAATCATCGTGGTCTATCAGTACAAGTATAAGTGTTAAGGGTGGCTGAAATACCAGTCGTCAAATCTGTTCAAAGTAAAATAATTCTAACTTATAACTCTTATTCAGATTCGAATTCAGAGTTCTTGGATTCTAGTTCTAGACAGTCTCATTTAGATTGGGAAATGATAACGAGCAATCTACTACAGTACTAGAGTATCCTACTATGTATCAAACAGAATATTATATGTAGATTGGTTTGGTTTTTGGTAGAAAATGTATCCTAAAATGTATTTCTTATTTCTCTATTTATCTCTGGTCTAGTGATGTGAAGGCCATAAAGTTATAAAAAAGTTATAAAAAGATGGAATTTTCAAGATAAAGGTCTAAATACTTTGTACACTTTGTATGCAATTCACTGGGTATAATAAAAATCATTTGGAAAAATGAAATCAGCCAATCTAGACGAGATCAATTTGTCTAATAAAAAGAGCTCCCAGAGTTTTAAATCTAACTTTGTACATTATTATTGTACATGTTCTATATAATACTAGTATATACTGGTGCAATATCATTCAAGTTTATTTCCCGAGCAGAAAAGACTACTTTTTAGTTTTAGGATGCAAGTTTATACATACTGATATTTTATTTTATTATTATGCACAGCAATGATACAAATATCATAAAGATATACATCTCAAACGACCAGCTCAATTTCGAAAAGTTTCATATTGTCTATAGTACTTACTTTTTTGGTAGTACCTAGTACTCGTAAGTAATAAGTACATATTGAAATTGAACATTTCTCAAATTTTTATGAGAAAGTATATCATAATCTCCATTTGCAATTTTTCATATCATTGAATTTTAGATATGGAAATACAGAATTGGTTCGATACTCAGTACGAACATTTCATTTTCTGACATTTTGAAATTTTTAGCTCGATATTATACCTATTCAGTTCTAAAATACCTGATTGGGCTCAATTTTAAAGAAAATGTGTTCGTATTTGGGCCAAGTATTTGATTTATCGCATCTAAATACCATAATTGATTACTCGTAGGCTCGTAGATCTAAAAAACCAAGTATAGTAGGTCACAGTTTTGCTTTAAATATTTACTTTTAGTGGTAAAAATAAATTCTGTTTTTTTAAGAGCTGAATGAGTATCTGTTTTTTGTATCTTGACACTTTTAGAATTTGCAAAGAATGTCTATTTCTAATATTGTACAGATAGATACCTAAATGTAAATTGTAAATATTGAGCATGAGATGAGGGTCAAGTTTTTAGCCAGTAAGCCGTTATAGTTATAGATACTTATGGTTTTTATGGGCCAAAATGATGAAAAATTTACATAAATAGGCGTTCTGGCCTTCAAAAGTACTAGGATAATATCCAGTCTAATATTGGATACCTTTTTCATTGGATTTTAAATGGGCAATTTTTTTTTCTAACCGGCTACTCTAAAGTCCTGAGGGGATCCAACTAATTGCAAACATTTTTCTTTTGACTTTCCCATGAGATTATACCATGGGTAGAAAAGTACCTACTTTCCAGATACTTTTCCTTATATCACTACTATTATTTTGTGCTACTAACAGTATGTAAGTACTATAAGAATAAGTACCATGATATAGTATCTAATAGACTTCTATTCTATCTGTACAAAGTGTATTATTAGTGGAAGAATTCAGGACAAATGGGCATTTAGTCAGAGTCTGGATTTATTTTCTGCCGATTGGATACTAGTAATATATGTACTAAAGATACTACTGATAGTAGATATATAAAACCATGGATATTTTATATTATTTTATTACTTCAGGAACAACCCAACCATTTCCAACTTTTATAAACCAAAATCTTCACTAACTGCATTTCTATCTATGTAATAAGTACCCTACCAGTATAGTAGTACCAGCAGTATACAATCTGAGTCTCAACTTTGTAAAGTAGCCTTCAAGTCTTCCGAATACTTGAAAAGTAAAATACTCTAGGGAAATCTTTTACCATTCTATTCTACCATATCTATCTATTCTCTACTGATTCACTCGTAGCTACTAATGTAGATCTAGTTAGTACAGAATTTGTGACCTGCCTAATGAAAACCAGCCACTTAAATAGACAATATTTTCCATTTATTTAAGCCTATTAACACGAAATCTTCTAATAATTATTAGTATATTTACACTCGAATTCTATCAAAAATCCAGAATTTTTTTATCAATTATTTATGTATTTAATTTATATTTAACATCATATAAAGGGTAAGAACATGTAACATATCATTGAAATGTCCTAAAATTGTGATCTAAGGTCTTAAGATCTTGAAATATTTTGAGAATTTTGATTCGAATCTGAATATTTTTGAGGAATTCTTTCAGTTTTCTAGGCTAAATTTTGATTACTAAAATTAGTTGTAATTGACTTTTTTTAACTTTTAGAGGTCTGAAATTTTGAAATATTTCTATAACTTAAGGTAGTGTAGTATAATGTTTAAAATGACCCTTTTTCTCATATCTTAAGACTTTGTATTAGGCATTTATAGGAATACAGTTTATGGTTTCTAGACAAAGATATCTAGATAGATACACGAAAGCTGGTCAAATACTAGTACTGGTAATACCATTATTACTACTATAGTAGAAAGTACTTTGAGTATTACATCACACAAGACATGGGAAATATTCTTCTAGAAAAATGAAATGAAAATACTTATATAAAGGAGCCGGGACTACTTGTTGTCCTGAGGGTCTGTTTAGTTTGGTATTCTTATTATGAAGTTTGTAGAAAAAAAAAGTTACTCAAAACTCTTCATACTGAAATAATAAACTTATGAACGTGTTCCTTTTTGCTTGGAGAAAGCAAAGTTCATGTTTTTATATACTTTACTCGTAGTAGGGTAACTCCTACTTATATTTAATGTAATAGTACCCTAGTCCCTACTACTATGTAGTAGATACTAATTTAATATTAAGTAATTGAATCTCCCCTTTTTTAAAGGATTTCCACTACAAAATTAAGTATACGTTACGTTAGTCGACTTTTTTGAACTTTTAAATCTCTTTGAAATATGACTACAAACTACAAACAGTATAGTAGGTACATGAGATTTTTTTTTTAAATTCACTTACTTCTACACTTTTATATGGAGAAAATAATTACTAATTTCTCAAATTCACAAAATTACGATCATATTATCAGAATATACTACTAGTATTACTTGTAGCAAATCCCATGATCAAAAAAATATTATTTACAAATACCGATTTTACCAAAAAAGGTCGGAATTTTTGGTCTTAAGTGTAAAATATTTCAAAAATTACAAATTTTTTAAAGAAGTTTTTAAAAGTTTTTTTTGTAAGTGTGTATTTAATACCCGAGTGTTTTAAGCACCATGATCAACAAAAGTTCCATTCTTTCAAATAAATTTAATTGCTTTTTGATGTGCTTTTTAAAAGCTTGAGATTTAAAACTTTTTTTTCTTTCATAAAAGTACTAACATGAATTTTTGTTATTCTTTGCTTTTTTACAAAAATCACTATTTTGTTATATAATGCATGATATATATGTAAATATTCTATATATATCTAAACTAGATGAGTTTATTTGTTTCGGAAAAATAATTTTGTCCAAAAACTCGTAAAAAACTTTAAGCATAAGTTCGTAGACATTTTTTTGTTAGTTATTTGAGCACAGTCATTTTTATTTCACTGTACAATGGAGAAATACAATCAAAATACTTTTGCTATTCCTGATTTTGATTAATGGGAGAAAAATCTTTAGAATATGAGATTTGATGGCCCAAAATCCTAAAAATTTAGATTTATTTCTCTTGTATATTTGTTAGCTATCTGATTTTGATGATAAGGCATAAAATCTATTGATAATCAAATTCAAATAGCTGATCCAGTCAAGTTAACTAGAATTTTATATAGGTAGGGTACTGATATTAAGCGCTAAAATCATCAGAAAGTAGCAGGAGGGTACAATAGTTTTTTATATTCGTGGTAGACTTGTCGAAAGTTAAAATGCAAATTTCTGATGGATATAAATTATTTTTTAGAGAATGGATCGAAATTATCTTGATTGATTTCCATTGCAATCTATAATTAGATGGTTTCATATCAATTTAATGGATATATGGCCTACCATTATCTCTATTTAAGGTACCTTAACCCTAGGACTTTACTCTATATTAGGTATAGTAAATTTTCAATTTCTTCGGTCGATCTGAATTCTGAATAGTATCTTGTTGGGTGCTTCAATTTTTTCAGATATTGAAGGTTTTTGGGCGGGGACCCTTTTTATTATTAGAAACTAATATGTAGTAAGTAGTACTTATAGTTTGTAGTAAAGACATTAAAATCCCATTTCAGTTGGTTTATTCGATGTTCTTCTTGTCCTTTATACTCTAGACTGTTGTGTAGCCCGCATAAAAGGGGCTATTACAGTATAGGTACAATATTCATAGTTTTCTAGAAAATTTTGAAAAGTTTTGTCTCAAAATTTTCAAAGTTATTTCGATTTTTCAATTTTAAGATTTCATAAACCTTTCAACTTATAAAAATTTGGTAATTTTCATCGAATAACATATTTGAAAATTTAGAAACTTAATTGATGCTGGCAAAAAAACCGGATTTCAGTTTTGATCATTTGCAGCAAAAATGTCTGAAAAATTTACATACACATCCCTAGAAATAGTAGGTACTGATTCTTATTCATGTTTACATACTGCTATAAATGTAAAGATACAGGTTTACCCAATTATTTTTAACTTAAGTACATTTACTAAAATAAATTTGGATATTTTTTGAAATTGGAGCTTTTTGAATGGTCAAATTTTGTCTGGGTTGGTCATAGATAGGCAGGATCTTTTTAACTTGTAATTTGATATTAAGTAACCCGAGGAATTTTTACATCTAGTATTTAGTAACTTGGATAACATTATCGACCCATTGCACAATTATACAGCTAGTGCTAAAGGATATATAGTATCTGCTAAAGTCACATAAGTAAGTATAAATAAAAGTATTTTATCGTTAAAAATAGCTGATATAAAAAAGTACCTATGCATCCAGAGTCAGATACTAATCAGCTCAATTGATTGACCTCGGTATTGGCAAAGTCAAAATTGGTTTGCCTCATGGTTTAACCATCATAGTAGGGTACATACTACTCGAAACCAAATTAATAATTGCTTTTTATACAGTCTTTTATCTACGAACCATCTGCTACCTACTCTGTCTATTGTCATTTAAAACTACTGCTTCTACTATAATGGCACTATATTTATGTAGTATAGTAGTGTTGTAGAAGGTCAAGGATTTCACCAAAAAACTCTGAATTCTGAAATTCTGAAATGTTGAAATGGGATTGAAAGAAGAAAATGTTTACATTTTCCCCAGACATGTTGTAGATTTTTGATAAGAAAAAAAAATTGAGATAAAATTTTATTGACTCAAGTTAAAATATTCAAAAGCAAAAAGTAAGGTATGACGTAGAAAGACTCCAGGGAAAGAAATACTCCAGTTAACTTGTTACTATTTAGTATGTCAAGTCCAATTTCCTTATTTCAAAACCATAAATGGTAAAAAAATGGACAAAAATCATCATATTCAAAAAATAAAAATAAAAAGTATCTACCCAAAATGAAGTACCAAAATTTTGATTTGAGTAAAAAAAGTTTGAGTAATTTGACAAAATTTCCAAATAGCACCAACACAAAAGAGATTTGGGAATATTTTTGATAATTTTATATCAAAAATATAGAAATTATTCAAGAAAATTTTTCAAAATATCAAATAAAAGTGAAAAATTAAAATTTACTGACGTGATTAATATTTTTTTTGAGGATATTTGTGCCCTTTGGCCTTAATACCGATGTTTAAAGAGTGAAATCGATATTAAATTAGATATCTGAGTCTTGGTTAGAAATAGAAAAAATTGCAAGAAATAATATCGATAAAAGTTTGCAATTTGAGTATTACAAAGTAAGGCAACTTGTACTATTGGTAGTACCTACTAGTTTGGTGATATGGGAATTGGATATTATATTATTATCTCATGATACTTTGTATGTCCCAATCCATGTGGAAATTTGGAAATAAATAGATGATGGTTCTATTACCTACTATGTAGTACTTGTAGAAGTAGTTTTACTTACATTATCAGTAGATCAATAAAAATAAGGTTCAATCATAACATGGTTTCATGGAATATTAATAATATTTACCATGTTTAACCCTATTTGCAAATTGTAATAATATCTAATGGCCATAGCTTTCCCTTGGTGGTTTCGTATTTCGATTGGCAGTTTGGCATCTTGAGAAATTCGTCTCATTTTTGCAAAAAAAACTCTTTCACAAATATCGGTAGGTAGTACTGAACTGATGATACTGATATGACATGGACAGGAAAATGACTTTTGGAGACCCAGGTGACTATTTTATAAGAATTTTAGGTATATTGTTATTTTTATAAGTTAAAGTACTTATAAGTATAGACTCTGTCTCTGTCTAGGTACTAGTAGAAGTAGGTAAACCGATTTAACTGTTAGCCAAATGTGAATTTGAATTTCGAAAATGAAAGGTTCCCTGTTGGGACAAAAATTGTTTTCCACCTTCATAAAATATGTAATCAATTGGCACTAGGTCATCTCGATAGCTCGACTAAATTCTCAAATATGGTTATCCATAAATACAAATACAATATGCTAATCCAAATATATAAAAAATATCGACAATATTAATATCCTACCTAAAAATTTCCATTTTTACCTTATCCAACTATGTATACATATTTCTTCTCAAAAAATCCAAAAAATTGAAAAAAATTGTCAATTTCTTGCAAAAAAACGTAATATTTTGCATAGATTTTTCCAAAAAATGCAAATACAAGATCCAAATACTATCCGTTGGTATATCTTTTATAAAAAAAATCCATCATAAAATCACAAAAAATGCCAAAATTTTGATTTAAATTAACTAGTAAATTTAGTATCTCTCGAGTTATGAACAGACAATTTTATTGGGCATTATTGCAATATTTCGCATTTTTTTGCACAAGCTAAGTTTAAGAATTTAGTCAAGAGCAGTCCTCCAATTTTCCTTTTTAGTGTTTGTACAAGAACAAGTATTAGTCCATATTTAAGTCATAATATTTGTAGTAAAACGAGGACTCGAAAGGTATGTGTATTTTAGCCCAAATGACTTGTACCTACTATATGTACTACACTACAAACTACTTTGTAGATATTTAAATTCATATGGGGAAAGTGTATTCGAATTCGAATTGGATGTAAGTTGAAGGTTCCCAGTCGAGGTAATTCAAGATTTTAATAATAAATAAACAGATTTTGCCCTTCATCTCCAGCCTAGTAAAGCTTGTGTAACCCACTAAATTGAAATATTAAAAATCAATCGAGTTTTACTACTGGTACCACTATAATATAAATGAGTACTCGTAGTATATACTTATATTTATCCATTTACGATTAGTCAAATTATTTAAACGAAGCTGGATAAAAGCCACCAACATTTGCCCATAAATTCCTATTCAAAATCAAATTTATTTTGTCATCTCGATTCTCCGGTTCATATTACGGAGTATATGCACATTTGCCAGCAATTTGTGATTTTAACGAGATCAATAGGAAGCTTTTAATATCGTTTATTTGACTACTTTATACAGTAATTTAAGTGCAGTAAATTGAATTTTATATGTAGGGTACAGTTACCTAGTTAATAATAGACTGATGGAATAAATTTTTTATATGAAAAGATCAAACAAATCAAATTTTTTTGTCAAGTTTCTATCTGTATGTTTAGTTGGTATATTTGTATAGATTTATACAAGTCTGTTTATTTTCGTGTTTATTCAATTTATTTTAATAATGTCAAGGGTCGAGTTTACAACTAAAATTTGCACTATACTGTAGATATACTATATAGACTATGAGTACATATAGCAGCATATGGAAATAGTAAGATATAAAAACATTTAATGAAGCAGAACATTTAAATTGGTTTGTAAATTTTAAGTGAATTAAAATGTTTCTGGCAAAATTTCCTCAAAAACTCGATCTCAGAATTTGTACATTTTGCACATCTCTAGATTCTAAAATATCGATTTTGTATTTTGTACATTTTTCTTATACCATTACTAGACTAGTACTAGTACTACTTGTAGTCGTTTAAATTCTATATTTTTATTTCAATTTTCTCCCTTTATACAATTTGTAACCTTTTAACTTTTACTTAAAGTCAATAGAGTAAAATCTCTCTATAGTGTAAATTCAAAGCAGTATTAAGGAAGCCTTAAATCTATTTAATATTAACAAGTAAATCAAGAAATCATATCAATATATTGTAGAATTTTAGACAAAAAATGTTAAAAATCTAGTCAAATTTGGATTAAAATGAAATATTTCGGGATTTTCCAAAAATTATTCAAAAAATGGTCAAAAACTTGAATTTTTAAGGAAATACAATAACATCATATAAAATTACAAAAAAGGCTTCAAAATTTTGAAAAACCGGCTCTCATTTCAATTACATGTTAGATATTCTATTGCAAAATTGGTAAAAAAATGAGCATAAAAAGCTTTGAAATGATCAAGAATAAAAAGTATCTTACTAGAAATACGATAATTTGAAGAATAGTGTCTTATAAAGAGATTACATTGTACTAGAAGTAGTCAGTAGTCAGTAGATAGTGAATAGACAAGATGAATGTAAAGTAAATCTGGGCCGGGGAAAAAAATTTTGGTGGCCGGGATTTGGATGTAATGTAGAATTTATATTTATGTGATTTTTTTTGGCACTAGTAAAATTGGCCATATAAATAGAAAACAAAATCCCATTGTTATTCTGCATTCATGATTTTTACTATATTTGTAGATAGTAGAACAAAACACCAAATATACTACGAATATCCTGATACAGTTTACAGTACCCTAGTCAGTAGGCTAATATTTAGATTTAAATAGTACCCTACTCTACAGTATATGTACTGGCTTATTACTAGAATGGGAAGGATTGCATTTTATTATGTATTACATAGAATTGGGTTTGAAATTGTAAATTGTAAATGTAAGGAATTCCCAACAGAAATATCTAAACAAATAATAAATGATTTGCTTTTTTCGGTTTTTTTGCAAGTAGGGTACATACTATAAGATTAGGACTAGGACTTATCTCGTATGCAAGTACCCTACTCGTACTTTTTTATAATATTTATTTTCTTTGTCGGCCCGGAAAAATCTTTTTCTCCCATTCTTTCGCGGCTTGTCAATTCCCTTCAATTCCTTCCGGCTTACAACTTAGGCTAGGCTATGTATCAGGGTTGTATCAAAATTTTAAACTTCCAAAATGAGTATATTTTGAACATATTACTAATCGTAAGAAAAATGTGAGAAATTCTTTGACTTTAATAACTTGAAAAAGTCATCAGTAGTCGTTTGTATTAATTCAGCTATAGAAAACTAGATTTGGATCACAAATTAATAGCATAAAAGATGCACAATTGAGCTAAAATTTCATTTTAAAGGTTCAGTTCAGATTTCAGATACAACAGAATAAGTTAATGAACATGAAGTTAATAAATTCATATATGCTTAAAAATCCCTAAATTTTTTCCTAAGGCTTTCATTTCATTCATGTCTAGATACCCAGTTACTTTTAAAATCATATTTAATCATATACTAATTTGTGTAAATTAATTTGTAGAATTGAGGGCAATATTTGATTTTTGAAAAACTCAGAATTAGTTACTGAATTACTTAAAAGGGGAAATTCAATGAAAACGATTAAGTAGTACATTTCTAGTGAGAGAAAGCTCAAATGTTGTGGGTTTTGAGAAATTTTGATAAAATATTCATAAAATATTTGGATTTTTGATTATTATGCCTACCTATATTATATGTTGTTTATGTTAATATGGTTAAAAAATAGAAAATTTCTATCAAAAACTTGGTAGATTGAGAATTATTATATATAGTACAAATGCTTCTAAAATCTAAAATATCTAGAATTTTCCAACCCTGTCCTTTATTCAATAAAATTTTAACAATGTTTTTCATGCAATACTTTATTTATATTCCTTATTATATTATAAATGGTAAAGGGCAAAGTTAAAATATTTGTACTACTAATATTACTAGTATTTGTCCTCATACTGTATAGACTGTAGTCGAGCGGATTTGAATAGTCGAGAAATCTCTTTGTACTTTTTTTATCTCAAGTCTCTCATCAAATTTTAAATTTTTCAATCCACAATGCCTAATACCTAAATGCTAAAGACTAGCCCTTTATACTGGAATTTATAATCTACAAATTCTATAATTTTATAAGTGTATTTCCGTCATAATCTGCGAAATGTACAAAGTATGTACCTAGTAATATCGAAATTGTGTCATTGAAAACATCAAAAACATTTTTAAAATCTTTTTTATCCAAGCTACGAGTATATTTTGAAATATGTACCCTACTGTACAATAAAATATAAAAGTAGGTATAGGATTTTGTACAGCAATAGCTTCAAGCTCTCTGATTAGATGAAATTCTTTCCGAGATTTGATTTGAGTCTCGAGAGCCCTTCAAAGAGTTTGTGGACTTGTCAACGACTCATGTTCTTTCGAATTTATATAGCAAAATAACAAAATGAGTCTCAAATTTCTCTTTTATTTTTAACTGACTCAAATGATATTAGTCAATATTTTTACATATACATACTACATAATATAAGCTACAGAATACATAGAATGTGCTCAATTTCACTTCAAAGTACTAGGTAGATAAATTTTCGAAACTCGAAATACCTTCAGAAATACAGATATTCAAACATTCCCATTTATTGAAATTCTCGACTATTTTTGCTGAACCATATAAGCTTATATATTATAGGTAGGTACATATTGCTCAAAATACAAGACATAATAAGAATAAAATATTTGTAAGGTTTGACACATTTATACAATACAAGTCCTACCAGAATATTACTGATATTTGATAAGAATTTACAAATATTTGAGCCAAAGAAGTATGTACATAAAAAAAAGGAATTATTTATTCATGAAAGTGTTATAGGTACTGATTAACTAGTAAGATAAGTTGTGATAATGAAGTTGAAGTAAAAAGGGTAGAAAGAAATCCCCTGTTTTTGCACTCAAGATAAGTAAATGTAAAATATTAAAAGTATTTTTTTTTACTATTACTATACAAGTTGTAAATTCCACACTTATCGAACTAAACTATCTATAAAAATAAAAAGTAAAAGAAAGTAAAGTAAGTAGAGTTGTAGTATCCGTTTATGGTTAGTAAGGCAATGCATCTACTATAAGTATATAGTGTAATACTTTATAGTATCACTATACAACTGTTTTAGTAGAATTTCACAAAAAAAATAAAGTGCATTCTCAAATAGGTTTTTAGAAGGCCAACCAAATAGCCACAATTACTTTGGATTTAAGATTATGCAGAAAACTTGTATATAGATAGTATATAGAAGCTATTTTTGGTTAAAAGTGTGTTTCAAAATTAACTTTACACTTATAAAATAACACTATATACCTACTGTATTTGATAGCTAGATATTTAATTTTTTGATAAAATTGAACAAAAACTTTATATTGAAGATTGAAGGATCTACTCAAGAAAAACTAATATTAGAAATAAGAATGTAGGTATTCAAGTAAAGTTTAGAAAATCAAAAAGTATTTGCCTTAGGTAGAATTAATTTTGAGAAACTCTTTAAAAAAATAAGTATTCTAAACTAGATTATCAATTTTAAACTTTTTTAGGGAAATTTTTTCTACCAGATAATTACAAAATTCACTTATCTTAACTCTTGATATGGATTTAAGTATAGAACGAGAGACTCCTACTACTTATATTATCTGAAGTACCTACCTTATTATATTATAAAAAAAAGCAGTCAAAATATGCAAGATTTCTCCTTAATATTAAGAAAGTAAATAGTTACCGGTAGCGGGTATATACCTACTACTTTAGTAGAGGAATTTTAGAAATTAAATGGAAAAAGTTGAGAAAATGGTTTAAAATACACAAGTTTGCAAGCTTTTTTGTCAGACATCCTGCTATTTCACTAGGAAAGTAATTAGCATTTTTAGTTTTACAGACTTTTTCAGAATACTTATCTACCTACTATATTAAATATGTACTATAGTATAAGTTGGTAAATTTTTATTTTTTGTGAGGAAATTGTTCAGTAGACTGAAATTGACATTTTAATTTATCCCGATTTTAGCTGCTTAAAATATGTATGTTTTTTTTTAGTTTGGACAATTTAGATTAAATTACCTACTTATAAAAATAACATAAAGGTCTCATGTTCGATTAGAAAATACTTTGGATTTTTGATATGTACCTACCTACATACTTCATAATATATTTACTGATACAGATCCTGATACTTTGAGTACCTTACCTAAAAGGTATCTGCGTATCTAGGTATGTATTTTACCTATTGTATCTACTATACCTACATTATAATTTATAGTTAGGTACTATACTTTCTATTATCGGTACCCTACTACGAGTATCATAGTTTTTTCTAGGATAAAGTTGAATAATTTAATTCATTTTCTTTAAAGGTCTCTACTACTTTAACTTTAGCTTAAATTACACTGATAAGTGAATTACATGTAGGGTACTAATTTAATAATAGTGTTTAGGTAGTATGTATATGTATATGTATTTAAGTAACTACAAATACAAGTTTAATAATATTAGTCTTATTTTACGTTAAAAATAGACAAAATATAAAGTTTCAATCAATTCTTTGTAATTCAAATAGGCAAATGTAGTATGGTAGTGTATTTACGAGTATTTGAACAAAGTTGTCAAAATATTACTTACATTTGTATTGTATACCTAATACCTACCTACCTATTTATGTATTCTACTGTTCGACTGTTCGACCTACGGCTAAATTCATTTAAATTGGATAATTTTAGGTTATTATTACGAGTATAATATGTATATTCCCTACTTGTAAATTATACACCACCCACTATAATTTTTCCATTTATTTTTTGATTTATGAATCATTTACGAGCTGAAATTACAGTACCTATATTCATAACTTGAATAAACTCTGACTGACTTTTTCGCAATACAATTACAATGCAATTAAATCATAAAATAAACTACATTTATACTAGAATTCTAATTTTAAATTCAATCTCAAATCTCAATACTACAACTACAATACAATACAATACAATAGAATTATATGTAGTTTCATTCTAAATCTAAATATCATTAAAATACTCGCATTTCACTCCATGAAAGCCATAAATACTCGCAAAAACTTGGATTTTAAGCATTTTAAGCAGAATTTAAGTACCCTGGGGGGCACAAAAAAAGGTTATTTTTAACAACGGAAGGGGAGTGTGTGAGCATTTTATTAACTTTATTAACGAAATGAGAATGAGCTGACAAAATATTATTACTCTAATCCTAAGTAGGTACTCATAGTGTATGTAAACACTCAAGTATGTTATACCTACAATTGAATTAAAATTGATTTAAATGTTTATTACCGGCTAGCCCATATTATTTTCAAATTTCAAGTCCAAGGTATACCCTACCTACTGATATAATACTTGAACGATTTATTTCGTGTTTCAGTACGTCATTAAAATAAGACTTTTAAACTTTAGCTTGTATCTGTATATACATAGTAGTAGTAGTACCCTTGTAAATATTTTTTGCTAACTAGGTTCCTATTGTAATTGTAGGGTTCATAAGTATACTGATAGTAGAAGTAGTAGTAGTAGTAGTAGTATAGGTAGTACTTGCTTTGAAATGAATTGAATTACTTATGAGGAAAAAAACTCAACTTTTTAAGCGGATATAGCCCAGTTAGAAAAGGAAATATTTGGTCAAATTATAGAAATAAAGACATTCATATACTTATACTTAATTCATACATATATATACCTATTCTGTAGGTACTTAACTTATATTATATAGTGAGTTTTATCCGCCTTTTTTGCTTGTTTTTTATCACAAGTACTCTAGTACTACTACAGAATATACTAGTACAAAGTAAAGTACAAGTACATAACTACGAAGAAAGTCAGATAATTTCTATAAACGTGTAATTACTCCCGAATTCTTTCAATTCGAACTCTTTCATTTCATAACTCTCTTTTTTTTAATATTTCTTTGATCCTTTTTCTATACTACTTATATACAGTATAGTAGATACATTAATGTGCGCTTTTATTATGGAGAAAGAGCTCATATAATATATTATATTAGGTAAGTATTATTGAGAAGATCTTATAAATTTTATGTGAATTACTAAAGCAAGGTAATTATTCTGTAGTAGTAGAAAGAACGTAAAAAAATCTTTGTTATTTGTTATGCTTAAATGAGAACATAATTTGAACTATGTAGAATACTTGTATTATAAATTATATAGTCTACTACCTATTTATATAGTAATTGCGTAAGTCTAGACTCTAGAGCCTTAGCTCAAAAATTAATTAAACCCTTTACATGAATAAAGCAATTACGGATTAATGAAGCATTTTATGATAAATGCCAAATTAACTTTTCTATTATACCTAGAATACTTGTAAAATATACTAGTATGACAAAGTACGTACCTATTCTTATTTCTTATACCTACTTTTACTAATGATTTTTCAGAGAAGCCTGACTTGTAGTAATTTGATTTCACAACAATGATTTTTTTTACTATTTTCCTACCAACATTGAAAATACATGCAGACTATACTGTACTCTTGATTTCGTAAAAAATTGTAAAATTTCTAACTTGCATACTTCCATGAGAAAATAGAAATTGACAAAAACTTCTTTGAATATTCTCTACCAACAAGCTTTAATTATTGAACTACAGTACTAGGTCCAGGCAAATCTCAAATTATTTTAGATTATGTACAAGTAGTTGAATTAGACACAGGTCATGTATTAAAATGCTTAAATTTTCATAAAATATCAGGTCAAAATACACTTTAAAATACTATTTAGTTTAGAGTATCTTGAAGTCTGAAAATGAAATCGATTGAAATCTAAAAAGTACCTAGTAAAATACTTTCTTGACAATCTTAAATTAATTTTCGAGCTTTTTATTTTCAAAATGTCAAGAAGGTCAGAAGGATGCTTCAAAAATTTGATAAAATAGAACCCCTAGGACCTACACTACAGATATGATATAACTACCTACATAACATTATACCAAAGTTATTTAATACCAAAATACCCCATTTTTATCTATTCTTTGTACAAATTATGTCATATTATATATGTAGGCTCGACTCTACATCTACAGATTATGTATCATCTAAGAGTACAATACATAAATTGTAAATTGTAAATTGTAATAGTAGAGGTACACTTGAATGTATAGGTAGGTACTTAATTATACAATTTTAGAACTCTTATCTGACCTTATTTCTCCGATTCTACGATGCAAATATTTTTTTCTTTTTCCTCAAATTCATCTTGGCCAAAACAAAAGTCTCCTAATACTGATACTAGGTACTATTTTACTCCTATATAAGTATCGTGACAAAGTTAAACATGAACAACTTTAGTTTCCAGAAAAAAAATTTAAATCCAATCCAAGTTCTAAATAGGAAAAAACAAAGTTTCTTATACCTTACTACAACTACAAGAGTAATATTCTTTATACCTATATATCAATTGTTTCTTTTTACTTTTAAAACTTTTGGCACATTTCACAAAAAAAAAGAGATTTAAAAGTTTTTTCCCTTCAGCAGATCCACACTCAACCTGTCTTCCAAATACAGAACAGATACCTATACAGATACAGGTAAGGTATGAAAAGGCAAAAACTAAATAATTCAACTTTTTTACTTAAGTCTTAAAAGTACTTTTTATCCTACTACACTACGAGTACTACTGTATATATTTACACTGTAATTTCTCAAAAAATGTAAAAACTTGCAATTTAGACCGGTTCTTAATGGCTAAATTGAAATGAACATGTCAAATATAACACCTGTTCTCATATAACCATGTATAATATGAGTACTCGATGAGAGCCGGTAAACTTTTTATTTTACTTTTTCAACTTTTTTCGGGTAAACTGTAGTTTTTTTTGGGTAAAAATAGGCTGAAATATTTAATGGTTCAGAAGTGGAATGGAATGATTGAGTAAGTGTGATGTTGAATCCGAAGTGAGGCTGCTTTTTCAACGATATTTCGGAGATTTCTGGGTAAAAAATCCTCGAGTTTCTGCTTCTGCCAAAATAAAACTTTCTCGGGGAAAATGTTCAACTTGAAACTTTCCTCAAGATCCCAAGTACAGAGACCAGAATCCAGAACCATACCATAGAGAAGTACAAAATACCAAAAACATGATCATAAATTATCCAGAGCTTTTGCGCCTGACCTAACAGCGAGACCTCATCGTTTGATTAACTTATCTTTTCAACATCTATTTTTTCATATGATAACTGATAAGTATAAGAAATATTGAGGGGGTACAACGATAAAGACATGATGAAAAAGCTGATGATGATGAAATTCTTATCGTTTGGCTCGTTTAGTTTGAATAGATTGCTGGAGAAAATTGAAGACAAATTACTATTATGGACAATTTCAAGTGACACCATCAAATTGACATACATAGTAGGTAATATACTGTATGTAGTAGTTACTGATACTGCTTACTTTTGTTAAGGGGAAAAGTGTGATGAAATAGGATTTTATAATATTTTTTGCAAAAATCCTATTATTTTATTTCTACTTGCCTTTATAGAACTTTATTAGGTTTTAGGTTACATAAAAAGCTCAGTTTTTGAGAATTAAATTGAAATTTTTTTAAAAGAAAAGTTAAACTAATAATAAATGGGTAAAGTTTAAAGCATCTACTACCTAGATTATATTATAAAAGTATTTAACCTATACCTATACTAAGTATCCTGCTAATTACCTATAAGAGTTTATTAGCCCTAAACATCAGAAAAGATAAATTTAAGATATTTAAAGGTATCTTATACCTATTGAACTTTTAAAATTGTTTTTTTAATTGTTACAAATTTTTTATTAAAGTTTTAAACCATTTTATTCAAACTATTACGTAATTTATAACAAAAAGTAGGTACCAAGTAAGTTTAGAAGAAAAATAATAAAAATTTAACAAACCCCTAATCCTTCACCCGTTGATCTAGCCTTAAGATTGGAAATGACTTATCTAGGGACCTGATTAGGGACAGCCTCCACAGTGTGGATCATTTGCTGGGATGCTAAATTGAAATAAAATATTATATTTATATTAGGTATAAATATAATAAATGTTCAAATTATTAAAAAAAAATTAAATGTGTATCCAATTTTGTGTATAAATAGGAGGAAAACTTTGTGTATACTAGCAAAACTAGCAACACTATGTTAAACTTGTAGACATTATGATTTAATATTATGTAATGTATTACCAAGTAGTGCCAGCCGGAAGAGTAGTAGTAGGGGTACATGGTGTAGGTGCATTTGCGCTATAAAATCAGTAAAAAAGTTTTTGAATTAAAAAGGTGAAGATTGAAAACGTTACAATTAATAATTAGCAATACGTAGATGGACTGGGTACTTACCATAGGTAATGACAAATTGGTCGCAGGGTTGTTATTGGCCCACTAGCAGTTGTAGAAGCTTGAGTTGATGTTGATGTACGAAATATGTCTATTGAAATTAAAAAAAAAATTACTAAAGAGAAATTTTTATATATATTTTAGGCTGGGTACTTAAAAGATTGGAGAGAGGTCCGTTAGGTTCTAAAAATATTCAAATGAATCAATTATAAATTGTCCAAAATATAACTTTAACTAAAAAAAAATTACTGATTCTTTCCATTGGAATCACCATTTCATGGCTCAAATCCTCCATGGTACCCTCCTGTTGACTCTGATCAGTTGGATTTCCAAGGGACATGGAGATTACGGCAAAAAGAACGACAAGTACAATTTTGACCATTTTGATATTTTTTGGAACTTTTTTCAAGTTTTGGAAATGAAGTAGTAGTGGAAGTGGAAGTAGATGATTATGATAACGAAACCAACTTTGATCGGGGCTTTTATACTAAATTTTTTCAAAATATTTCATTTTATTTTAATTAAAATTCAAAAATATCCAGAAGTAACATTGACCATGAGAGAGGATAGGGGATTTTTAAAAAGCGGAATTAAAATCTTTGTAGCAATCCTCTTAAAAATCCTTCAAACTAATTGTATACAAATCTGCTGTCTTTTTGTGAAATGAAGGAAAAAAAAATTTTCAAAGAATTTTTGTATAATTTAACTTTGATAATATACATAGTTATTATACCAGGTAGGAACCTAAATTGGTAAAAAATACTATCTATAGTACCCTATATCATACCTTTAATACACTACGACTGAGTAGGATACTAGGTACTGATTATAAATTATATACTAGTACAGTAAAATAACTCAACAAAATTGTTGTTTAAAAAGTGTAATTACTAATAGTAATTTATTAACTACTTAATATTAGGTCAATAGGTAGGTAGGTAGATTAAATTTTCAAAAAATATGAGTTTGCAAAGTAGTTAAGTATGTTATGTATGTAGCTAGGCATTGGTAAGCATAGAGGCACTCTTTATTTCTCCAATTTTTTTCATAAACGAAAGTGAAATGAATTTGGAATATAAATTAGCAATTTAATTAATATATGGGTTTGATAAGCCTTGAGTTTATCATTAAAATAAATTAAAATATATAAATAAATAAACTTGGATGAGATGAAATTTACTAGTAGGCGTAGGGTACCTATGTACACGTCACAAGTACGAATTTTGAATTTACTTTAAAATATATGTAGGAATTTACCTACTTCTTTATTTTTTTTTATCTAAATCACATTCTGTAATTTCTAATTTTTAAACTAGACAATAATTATCACAAGAAAAATAAATTCTGAAATATTTTATTCAAAAAAATATATATTTAGTAAGTAGGTACTATCTGTAATCTGAAGTTGAACAAACTATACGAGTATCACACTAATTCTATAATTCGGATTAGTATAAATAGAAAATTAGAGAGAAAGAAGATGGATAATGCATAATTCTAATATTTATATTATTGTTCTTGGTTTTTAGAGCTAAAATAGGAGCTTAATTTGAAACATGTAATAGTTGAAAACTAAATATCATTACCGTTATTTTAAAAGAATTAAAAGATCTTCCTCTGAAACTGAGTCTCCCGTTTTAATTTTTACTTCAGAAACAACTCCGTCTGATCCTGCAACTAATTTATTTTGCATTTTCATTGCTTCAATGACGCAAACTTCCTGACCTTTGAAAACTTTATCGCCTACTTTAACAGAAACATGTCTTACAACACCTAAAAAGAACAAAATTTAGTAATTAGATTTTCGGCTTCTCATTTTTTATGAAAAAAAAAAGAATTACCTGGCATAGGACTTAATAATTCCAAAGCTGATTCAGACTATAATAAGATTTCAGTTAAAAAAAATAATTCGTCGATTATTTAAGATGAGATTTTCTAAAAAATTGTAAAAAAAAACTAAATGCTTACTGATTTTGGTTCAGGCATTATAGGTAATAGTCTAAAAGCTTCCGGGGAAAGTAGTTTAAATTCATAGCTTGAGCCCTGAAATCCGATTTTCCTTTAGACAATCAAGTTATTAGATTCATTTAGTTATAAAAACAAGACCAGAATACAATATTGTATTTTTCAATTTTAAAATAATTTACCATTTTGGACCTTCTCCACGACCATGCATTTGTAAAATATATTCTTCTCCTCCTATATTTATATTGGCAGTTGGATTTCTCATATCCCATTTTGGTACGCTAATTTCATCCTCACCTTCAAGTATTACCTATTTAAAACAGTAATTGCATAAATAATTAATGATATTTAAGTTTTTTACTTTTTAGATAAAATTTTGGTTTTTCATACCTTGTAATTTTCAAAATCATTCTCAGTATTGAGAAGCGAAATGTTTGCCGTTTGATCGCCAAACATTGAAACAAAATCCCAAGATTCAAATTCAGTTTCATGGTAAGGGTTTATTCGTAAAGAACGATTCACTTCTAGAATAGTTGCAATAGAATGTAGGATTTTGAGATGTTTCGATGATAAAGTTGGAAGTTTGAAACCATCCGGATAAATTCTTGGCAAATAAGAAGTATCCGTATCTCCAGCCATGAATGATTTCTTAATAATCATATACATAGTAGTTTAGATTCAAAAAATCAATTAAAATAAGATAAATAATTACTAATATTATACCATACCTCTGTTAAAATATCTCGAAGTAATGGAATATTATGACTTAAGCCTTGAATTACATATGAATCTAAAGCCTTTGTTCCCTTTTCAATCGCTTCTTGTCTTGTCTTTCCGTATGTAACTAATTTACAAATCTAAAAAATACAAAAAATGTTACTCTTATCAAGTTCATAAAAGAATTAATGAATTTTACCATTGGATCATAGTATACACTAAGAAATAATAATGATAAATATAATTAAAAAATCATGAAATTATTAGATTATTATAAAAAAATTATTTATCTTTATGATAAATAAAAAATGACCTGTTAACTAGTGTGTTAGGGAAAATTATACCTAATTTCAGATCCTTCTCGTACACCTGAGTCGCATCTTATTCCTTCGCCCTTAGGTTCTATAAACATAAAAAGTAAAAGATTTTTAGTTAAGAAAAAAAAATTTTTAATATAAAAAGATATACCTATATATCTAAAAAGTCTTCCTGTTGATGGAGTTCCAAAATTTCTTGAAATTAGTAAATTTAGTTAGTAACTTAAATCTATACCTGTTATTACGTATATATATAATCTATACCTTGTAGGGTCTTCAGCATAAACTCGCACTGAAAACGATAATTTTTCAATTTAAATTAATAGATAAGGTACCTACATAAGAAATAATTTTTTCATACTTTCGATTGCCCACCCATTTACAGGAACTATAAATTGAAAAAACACAATATTATAAATAATTGTTTTTTAAAATACATGTGATCTAGAAAGAGCATTTTACTTGATTCTTGTTTAAATCTTAATGGATGACCATACGCTACTCTTATCATTTCAGCTACTAAATCCACTCCAGTTATACACTCGGTAATTGGATGTTCAACCTAAATTGTACAAATAAAAATGTAAAGTTTTATTATCCAAGAATTCGTACAATAAATTACCTGAAGTCTGGTGTTCATTTCCAAGAAATAAAAATTCTTTTTCGAATCGACTAAAAATTCGACAGTTCCTGCTGAAGTATAGCCAATTGCTTTTGCCAAATCTAAAGCCTGACTGCCCATAGCCTAAAAAAATTAATAAAATTGCTTTAAAATTAATTTCACAACTTATTATTTTGACTTACTTTTCGAAGTTCAGGATCAACAAATGGACTTGGAGCTGTGTATGTATAATATATCTTTATAATATGAAATATGTATGCAGAAAATAAATATGACTTACCTTCTTCTATGACTTTTTGATTTCTCCGTTGAATTGAACCTAACAAAATTTATTTTTAATTTCACAGATAACTTTTATAGTTTTACTTTTAGTTTTATAATCTTTCTAAAATATTATGTATTTACATTCACGCTCATTTAAGTAAACTCCATTTCCATGTCCATCACAGAGTATTTGTATTTCGATGTGTCTAGTCGTAAGATCAAGAAAATTGCATTAGTGTCTCAAATCAAATATAATATTATGTGATAGAAGGAAATGATATAATGATTTACAAAAGGGGAATAAATTAAAATACCTTGGATCTTCGACAAATTTTTCTATCAAGATCCTATCATCGCCAAATGAAGCTTTAGCTTCATTTTTCGCTAATATAAATCCTTCTTTAGCCTCTTCTTCATTGTGAGCAATTCTCATTCCTTTTCCACCACCACCTGCAGAGGCCTTGAGAAAAATCGAGAAAAATTATTTAAAATACTAGAAGAAGGTAGTATTAATATTTGTGTATATTTGTGTATATCTTACTCTGATAAGAAATTACCTTTATCATGACTGGATATCCAATAGATTTAGAAATTTCTAAACAATGGGCATTATCTCTAATTTCTCCATCAAATCCAGGTACCTATTTATTATTACGAAAATTATATAAATAAAGGTATAAAATATTTTAGTATTCATTTAGTACTCACTATATTTACTCCAGCTTTACTTGCCAGCCTTTTTGATTCAAGTTTGTCACCCATTCTGGTAAGAGACCAAGTTAAAATGTTAATAAAAATTAAACTTTTGAACTTTTGAACTTTTAAGTTTTTAACTTAGCTTTGTAAATAAAGTATTTTTAAAGTATTTATTTTGTACTTGTACATACCCACGAATTGCGGAAGCAGGTGGGCCCATGAATCTAAAAATCATAGGTACATTTAAAAAAAATTCAAATCAATGTACTTAGCAATATAATATTTACTTGACTCCCAGTTCTTCCTATTCATTAAAAGAAAAATCATTATTAAACGTTAATATAATAGGTATAATAAGGTAATGGTTTTGAAAAAAGTTATTTACCAATTTTTGCACAAAAGTAGCGTTTTCACTCAAAAAACCATATCCAGGATGAACTGGAAAAAATTTTAATTTAAAAACTTATCATTTTTATTCCATTAAAATTATATACCTGCTTGAGCACCTGTAGTTTTGATAGCTCCTAAAATCTTATCCATGACCAAATAGGATTGAGAAGCTGCAGGCTCACCAATACAAATTGCTTCATCTGCCATTTCTACATGCATCTAAAAATATGAGATAAGTAAAAAAAATATCAAAGTTAGGTATAGTAAAAGTTAAATGATTAGATTGTGGTAGATTCATACACTGCCGGCATCAGCTGTTGAATCTTTAAAAATTATATGAAAAATTAGTTAATTAATTAGTTAACTCTGATAGTATTACTGATATATACTTACAAACTGCAACAGTTTTAATGCCCATCTTTTTAGCCGACCTTATCACTCTAACAGCAATTTCACCTTTAATAAAAGCCATAAAATTATACATCTTTCAACTGATACTATAATGCACTAAACTAAGAATAAGATTAAAACTACTTATTAGTAAAGTAAAGTACTGATAGAATATTATATATCCTACTTATTTTAAATATTAATAGGTACTGATGTTTTAAGAATAAGAATGCAACCCAAGAATAGATAATTATTCAAAATTAGTTTTAATAATGGTCAAAAGGAAACTTACCTCTATTGGCAATTAAAATTTTGCTAAAAATATAAAATAAAAACATAGTTAAAATTTAATCATGGATCATAACTTTAATCATAAAATATCTTACTTAAAAGTTGGTTCATTTCTATCAATAGGATTTGTCTTGTAAATTGAATCGACCCATAATTTCTCCTTGGCCGCTAATGCTGTTGCTCTGAAACGATAAGCTGAACTTGAAAAACTTCTTCTTATAATGAACCACATGATCCAAAGCTACTCAAGTTAACTTTAATTAGAAAAAATCTAATTTTTCTAAATAAGATTATCTTCAACAATTTGAAGCAATTTCCAAAATCAAAAAAACCCGAGCGAACTTGAACTTGGAACTGAATTGGTGCACGTGTTTCGCGAATTATAAAAACCAAGTCAGTTGATTGGAGATGGAGAAAGTTGGGGAAAGTTATGCTAGACTAAAGACTAAAAGGTAATATAATTCTTTAATTTAGCTCTGAAATACCAAGTATGATCTCACTGTCTATACTACAATACTAATAGAAGTATAGAATATGTCAGAGACATATTCAATAATCATTTTAAGTACAAAGTGCCTATCATAACATCTAGTTAGGTATAATAATTATTTAAAAAAAAACAAAGAATTTATTTTCATTGTATCGTTATAAAATAAAGATTAGGTACATAAGTACTTACATTAATATATTCAAAAACTATACAGCATCCATTAGAAAACAGAACAGAACATAGTTGATAATAAAACATATACGCCAGCATCAGCATCCATACATAATTTTGTATTGTTTGTTTTGTAAATGGGCAATCGACACTTATGGCTAATTAATTATATAAATCTATCTATTTTCTTAAATTTCGTCAGTTTTTCTCTTTTTAAAAGATGGTTTAGTGAAAACTTGCTTAACTCCTGCTGCTTGAGATGTAGAAAATTTTACATTTTGCGGAGTTTCAGCAACCCAAGGAGAATCAAAATGTGTTGTATCTGAGAAAGAAAAGAAAAGTATTTATTAGTATTTAAGAGTTTATTTGAAAATAAATATAATAGGTAGTCTATTTATTACCTTGATCAACTAAATGAGTATATTTAGTTCGACCACTTCTACCGAAATTCTTCACTTGCATAACTTTAGGTAAAATTGTTTTATCGAAATGATCTTCTAAAGTAGGTTCAGCAAAATCTTTTTTATAAATGTCATCATCTTTATCCTGAAAATATTTAAGTTTTATTTTATTAGATACCTAACAAATCCTTAAAAAATTCAGAAAAAATGATTATATTTACCAAGTAGAAGGCACCCCGATGAAAATATTTCTGTAAAAATTTGTATTTCCCTTTGGTGGCCTTGTTTATAATTACTTTCGGGTTTAATTTCGACTCTAAACGTCGCTCATCTTCAGTCATACCATGAAGTCTTTCTAATTCCTCCCTTTCTTTTTGAATTCTGTAATATAGGTAAAGAGAAAAAATGTATTACCAATTCAATTCTAATACTAAGTATTTAAAGTTCTGAAAATTTAGATTTAGACCCATATTGTACAAATAAATATGAATTGAATAGGTAATATGTAAATTGAAAATTGAGTCAAAATTAGAAGAATTTTAATAGGAAGGTAATAATTATTTGCTACTTACGTTTCTCTTTCTTCACGATCTCGTTTAATCCTTTTCAATTCTCGAAGTTTCCAAGCTTCATATTCATTTTCTTCATTCTCATCGTCTGTATTAACGTCCGTTAATTGAGGCATATTGGACTGAGCATCTTTATCATCCGCATCTTCTGTTTGTCCCTTTTCCCGTCTAATTGCATCTTCAACAATTCTCAGAGTTTCTTTCCTTCTTTCCTCAGCTCTTAGTCGGGAATGTTCTTCAAGTTTCTTCTCTTTTATCTCTAGCAATTCTTTTTCTTTGATTGTGTTACGTTCTTTCTTTCTAACAAAAACGGGTTTTAGCCTTGGTCTGGATTCCTCTTCTGAATCTGTGTATTCTTCGTATTCGGAAGCCTGTGAGCAAAAAATACTTCATAAATAACATCTTATTGGTATGTACTTGCTATATTAAGAAGAATATATTTTTTCAAACCTCGGATTCACTTTCTGATTCTTTCTCATCCTCTTTAGCTATATCAAAAATTTTAAAATGCGTTAAAATGGTATATAATTTAGTAAAAACATAGGTACCTAAAAGTTCTCCATCATCAATTTTTTCTAATGCTCTCTGCCTAAGGTATAACCTCCTTCTTTCGATTTCATCATCATCGACTATTTCTTCACCCGATTCGGAATCTGATTCACGATGCCTTCTAGCCCATCTTTCATTCTCTTCATCATCATCATCTTCATCACTTCCATCTAATATCTTAGGCTCTTCAATTCTACAAATGACAATAATGTAAATATTAGAAATACCAATACCTATTTCGAATTTTGTAAATATAAACACCAAAAAATAAATATACTTTCTTCTCCTCTCTTCCTCGGTTTTTTGTAAACGGCGTAATCGAGGATCGCTTTTAGCAGCTTCCTTAAAGTCAATTAAATCTTCATGGCGGACCTAAAATAAAAATCGCAATAAGTACAAGTCTAATAAAAGAAAAAAAAAGATTTAGATTCAAGATTTAGATCTAACCTCAACTCTAGTCCTCTCTTCTTCTTGTCTATTAGGTCTTTGTGGGACAGGATGTGTAATCAATTCTTCATCATCACTTTCTTCTTCACTTGAACTTCTTGGTGCATAGCCTTGATAAATAAAGAAAAAGTCCAATTAGATAATTCTTTCTGAATTCTTTCTGATTTTCTGAATGCAAAAGCTACATAATAATATGTATATTGTATTGACACTTCAAACTAACCTGGTCTCTTTCCTGTGACATATCTGTTGACTTTGACCTTTTGCATAGATATTTCACCTAAAATAAATAAAAACAACAAAATTTTTACAAGTTCATACAATTCATATTACATAATATTAACCATTCCATATAACAAATGTGTTTGTTGTTGGTTTAAGTTTAAATATACTTTAAGGTTAATTCAGCTCTGTAAGGCCAGATTTTGACCACTATCGAAAAAGTACATATTTTCTTATAAAATATGTAGTAGCCAAAATTGGATGTTTAACTGAATTGCACAATTTTAAAATCAATGATCAACATAAACATTAAACATAGGTACTACATATTTACATACCCTTTTCATTTCGAACAGACACAGCTCCAGCTAAAAATAAACAAAAATAAATTACATCTAATTAACTTGCTAATACATAGTACTGGACTTACCTGTAGACTGAATTGGACCAGGGATATTCTTATTTGATGACATTTTGATGTTTTTTTTACCAAAAATTAAAAATTACAATTAAAAAACCACGGTTTTATTTATATTTGGAAATTGGAAATATCTGTAAAAAAAAATCAAAAAATTTTTTTAGTTTTTACTAAAAACTAAAAATATTTTTTTGCTAAAAAACTTTTAACTTTTTAGCAAAAAAATATTTTAGGGTTTTTTTTAGCTTCAAAAATCCCCCTATACTACTTGTATTATAGTCATAGTCTTGATTGAAAACTATAAAAATTGATGTTTTTCTTTCATTTTTTTGAGGCATTTTGGCACCCTTTTGTTTTTGGTATTTTGGTTTGGTCATAAAAAGAAAAGTGTCCAAAATGTTTTTTACTGAACTGAATCTAATTACTCTAATTGTACTAATTACACACCTTCGCCTTTGTTTACCTGCTGACGTTGAGCCCAATTGTCCCATTTCTGGAGGTAACTTCAACAAACATCCGGCCACCATTGAAGTCGGAGGAGATTTTTGTCCATATTCCTTCTACTCTTTTAACCATTCTGACGTTGTTGGCCTGGCTGATGTTGGTAAGGCCCATTAAAAATTACCAAATTACTTACATGGGAACATTTTTGGGTAAAATACGAGGGGTTGATAATGAGAAATTGAAAGAAATCAAACCTTTGACCTTTTCACTTTGACCAAAATTTTTCACTTTATGATCTATGTTCATGTTCAATATCAATATGAAATGAAACACTCTTTTAAACCTATATGATAATGGTCACATATCAACTTCTCGTGGTCACTGTCACTCAAAAAAAAAAATGTTCCCATGTTAGCCCCATACATTTCTACTATCTATCTATGCCTATGCAGTGAACTATCTATCTATAATCTATGCTGCAGTGAACTGTGAACTATGCACTATTGTATTTTTTTCTTATTAGGTTTTAAAGCTCAAATACAAGTTGAGATTTCCTACTGGATGAGTGAAGATGATGATGCATTTGAAATGGGCATTTGTTCTAATGGTGATATTATAATTGATTATGAAGAGACACAAGGTGTCCAAGTTAAGGTAATTTTTTTAAATGAAAAGTTGAATCCTTTTAGGTAGGGTACTTATGATTATTTTGTCGCTTTATAGGTTAATCATCTTAAGAAAAAGGCTGTTGATCAAATATATCATAAGAAAATTATCGATATTCAGATAAAAATGTCAGACTTGGTAAGTTTCAAAATTTAAATAATAAAAGATCTTTTAAAAATCCTACAAAAATAGACGTAATTTCCTTGTACATAGGCATTAGAGAGTATTCAAAATCATCATAAAAGTAATCAAGCATCATCATCTACACCTTTTTTTATTCCAAATGAGGATTTTTCTATCACCATTTCACCAACTTATTATAACAAATATTGCGAGGAAGAAGGCTTTCCAAGGGTAATAATTTCTAATTATTTCTAATTTAGATAAAATCATTTTTAATTTAGATTTAGATTCAATTTTATAAACTGACTCCCATTTATTATTTATAGAAAAGTACACTAAACCTAACTTTTGGATGTGACCCCAATTCCTCCTTGTTATTAAAAACTGACCGAATTTTAAAAGATCAAAATGCCGACATTGAAGTTGAAACCGACCGTATTAAAATTGAACGAGAAAAAGTTGTTCCTTTTGCAGTATCAGATCGAAAAAAGGACATTACAATAAACGGGAATCTTCTTTACTATCCCCGAGAGAAAGTTGGCGGACGACAAAGGAAATTTTTTGGTTGTACATCAGATAATAATGCCTTTTGTAAAGTAAGTTAAGTATAGGTTATATATTTTAATTAGGAAACGTTAATTTTTTATGTTAAAACGATTAACTCTAACTCTATTAATGTCTTAGGTCCCTATTAGTAGCAAAATCAAGAAAGAAAATATCTATTCTATTAAAACTAAATATGAAATATTTCCAATATTTGAGCAAATATTTTCGAAAAGTTCACCAAGAGAAGTTTATGGAAATGTAATATTATACGATATTCTTGGTGCTGGAACTTTTGATACAAATACTACTATGAAGGATGCTGGGTGTTTAACTGATGGGTAAATTTTTGATTCTTATGAAATATTGATGATAAGATAATGATAATGATGAGGAATATGTTAAAGTAAAAAAAAAAATATATAAATTTTCTTTTATAAAACTTTTTCAGAGATAATTGGTACGAGAAATCTATAAAATATCATGTCGAGTCAATTAACATCAATACGGATATCTATAAATATTACATCGATTGCTTCAATTCATCCAACCCAAATCAGGTATGTACTTACAAAATTTTATATCCTACAATCCTACCCCTACCTTGTCCAAGTCCTTCAAAAAACTATTATACAAAGATTCTGCTAAGCTAATTGTTCTTTTTTTTTCAAAATAGACAGAAAATCAAGAAAGGCTTGAAGATCAAAGCTATTTTATCTTCAATCAAACAAACAATAATTCAATTCAATTTCCTACTGATAAGAATAATATCATAATCTTAAAAGCGGTTGCAGGTTTGGACTTTTATACTCCTTATTATACTCTAATAAATAAGATATTATTTAGTTTAAGTTTAAAGCGCAATCTCATTTTTGAAACTTTATCCAGTCAACACAAACTATTCAAGATTTACATTTTGTCATCGAATGGAAGGATACTTTGTATTTCGAGTTATTGGAGTAAATAAGCTTTCTCGAGTTAAAGTTCATTGGACGATCTATTTAATTATCTTTATTTGTGCACTTGGTATTTTATGTATATCCTACATTGTATTCTCCCTGACATTTGACTACAGATCGATAGATGTGGATGCACAAGATGAACGGAAAAGAAAAAGAATCAAAAGTATGGATAGAAAAAGCTCGTCGAAGGCAATTTAACTCGACTTTATGATAGTATTATAAGAATTTAAATAATAAAACTTTTAATTTAATAAGATTTGTATTGTATTTAACCTAAACTTTTTCAACATTTTTCATTTGCTTTGTGTTGTATAAAAATAACAAAAATATAACAAAGAATAATTTCGAATACGAGCTAAATAATTCAAGTCAAGACTTTGAATACTCGTTATATATAACAATTTCGCTAATTATTGTTAGGTATTAGAATTTTTGATTTGGTATACATCTATATAAAATATACATTTTAGTTTTAAGAACATACGTGAGGTAGGCAGATTGTTTATGCAATTTGAGCTCATTCAGTTTCAGATTAATATCATTCAAGCTTCAATGTTTTCAACTAGTAGTGGAATAACAAACATTTGGTGTTCATCTTGAATTTTTCGTCTAACAGAAATAAAATCATTTCCGAGTACGACATCATATAATAGCTCTGGATTCTTCAAAAACTTGTTTTCAATTGGATTCAGTTGAATTTTCGCAAAAAGGCTCCAAGGGTAGTTCTAAATGGAAAGATTAAAAAAAATTAGTTTTAGAAATTTATAATTCCAATTTTTCTGTACTTGAAAAATCCAGATCTTGATGCGTAAATATTTATCATCAATGAGGAAATACACTATAGCAGTCTGATCTAAATATGGATTGTAACAATATCGGTAGCATTGATATAAGCTACTTTCACCATAATTTATTCTTTTTACAGCACGGCTTGATTTTCTCAATCCTTCAACATTGTCATTCTCATGAGCTGATTTTGGTGGTGTATATATTTTTCCAAACAATTCTTTCAGATAAAGGCGATTGTTATTATTAGAATCCCTTGCCACTTCGAAAACAGATACAGCGTCATTTCCACAAAATATCAACTGCTTTCGATTTTCTTCAAGCAAAGTGAGAGTATCTGTATGTGATTCCGTTGTTGAATTTGAAGTTAATTCAAGGTCTACCTCATTATTGAACTTCAGATCAGATCCTGACACTTTAGCTTCAGAAACCTTAAAAATAAAATATAATTAGAGCATATAATAAAATGAAGTAGCAATTGCAAAATATGATTTTAAAATAATTACTCGAAAAACACGATCACTTTTCTTCGTGATAAACAAAGGAGTAACAAGATCAGCAATTTCTAAAAATCCTGCTACAGACTTGATTGTTATAAGCTTTTCCGGCATTTGTTTCAGTACGTGAGTAATCGGACACCGATATTCACAATTACGATCTTTAAAAGCTGGACTTTTATCCAAGAATTTTTCAGCCTATAGGTAGATATACAAATTATTTTAGGTACTTATAATTAGTTTTAAAATTAGAAATAGAAATATAATTTTATAAAAGTTGATAGGTAGGTATAAAAGTAGGTAAGAAAATATATTTAGTTTTATAAAAAAGTGAATAAGTTCCTCTTACATTAGCCAATACTTTGTTGAAATCATAAATATCAACCGAGTTTGCTCCTGGTAAAAAAAATAAATTTTCCGTAATTGAAGGTTTCTTGCTTGAACCTATAGCCATCTTCATAATCTAATTGAAAAATATAATACCTAATTACCTATTTTTATTTAATATTAGATATAATTAGATTGAAAAGTTCATAATTTTTGTACTTGTAAATGGTGTCTCAGTTTCCTCTCAGGATGATTCATAAATACGTAACTTGAAAACACGTCAAGAGCTTTGCTCAAACTCCCTTCTAAGATAATAACATCTCCAAAAACACCTATTCCAGAATTAGAACGTATATTTAAAAAAATGTTTTGTATCTAGAATCTAGGTAAGGTATACGAGTATAGTATTAATAAACAATTTACCAATCCCATTAAAAGTAAGTTGGGGATGAAGTAAAATGTTATCAAGATTTTTTCCATTAGTAGCATTATAATAAGAGAGCCTGGTCCCTTCTTTATTGAGCAAACATATAGTTGAATAAAGACCTTTACCTATTGAGGAATTTGACGAAATAATCATTTGAAAGTTAATTAAGTATGTTATTTAATTGTCATTATCTAAATTTCATGTTAGTTTTACTTGCACTAAAACTTCTCTTGTCAACACTTCCAATTCCTTGAACGTTACAGAAATCGAAATTTGACCAATGTTTTGGATAGGGCTTGCTTGGAATCGAAAACTGTAAATAGAGATTGAAAAAGAATATATAAAATTTATTGTAGGGTGCAATTAAATAATATAAGTGAAATACACTTACAAGCTTTTCAAATGAAAATTTCTTCGATCCTTGTGAATTTTGACTGGGGACAACACAGTCATATTTTTTACCAGTTTTAAGAAAGAACTTATCATCAATAATTTCGATTTTGATTGCAGCCGATGTTTTAATTAGATGTTCAAAATCATTCTTTGCCAAAATCTCGTTTTCTTTTTTGCTCTTGATTTTTTGGCATCGTCTGCCAAGCATTATTTGTTTTAGCATTTGGGATTCATATCTATTTTTATAATAAAAGTTATTTTTTAAAACCAGTTAAACTCATTATCAGTATCAATATTACAGATAATTAAGAAATGTATAATTTTAAAATAGTTATGTAGGTCTTAATATAACATATGTACTACATTTTAAATTATATAAAATATCTAAAAGAGCAACATAAAATAAAATACTTACGTGCCATATAAGTCCGATTTGGCAAACATTCCCATTTGTCGAGATAAAAATGTTTGTACAACAGAGTTTAATCCTTTGAAGTCGTGCTTTATGTCATCCCATGATTCATCCCAAATATTGTCCATACCATTTTTATCTTCAATCACAACATTACCATTCTCATTATTTTGGGAAGTATCTCGATTCTTACTAGGTCTTGGCATCTTTATCTTTATATCCCCAACTCAAATGTCTAAAAAAATTAATATAAAAAGTGTAACAATAAAAATAAATAACAAATAGCCTTACCTCTACAGTCTACACCTAATTAGTAAGCAGTTGTATTGTATTGTACTAATCCTAATCCTGCTCCTTGATAATTATTAACATGTCATATAAAATGAAAACCGATTTTGACATATTTTCACTTTCAGTTATTTACTTGTTAAAATGAGATTAAAATCTAAATAATTGAAATGAATAGAATTTAGTTGTAGTAAAACAAGACATAAAATAAATATAAATATTCTGTAGGTATTTACTTTTACTTTATTATAGACTAGGCAAAGGTATAGTAAATTAAAGAAAATTAAATTAAACATAAAATGTAAAAATGATTATTTAGGTACCTTTAATTGTTGTACAGGAAATTGTAAAACTCGAATTCGAATGATGAAAAATGTAGTTAGTTATTAAAATGTCTAAATAATTAAATCTCGTTCATTGTCAAGTGCAGTCGTCTGTTTGTTGAAAATAATAAAATTGATTGTTGTTGTTTTGGGGCTTTAGATTTGGATTGCAGGTTTTTTTTATTTTGCTCGCTTGCTTTGTTTTGTTAAATTGCCTATTGCTAGGCCTTGGCATTCCCGGTTTCGAGTTTCGAATGGAAAATTGATTTGATCTGATGCTATCTATCTGCTATAGAGCCTATAGGTATGTTATGTACATGTACTTTAGCTTTGTTTGATTTTCGTTGTGTTGCTCAGCAGAGGTTCATATTGTAATTTTCTTGACCTACTAATATAAAATAGAAATTTTTTTAAAATTTTCTTACTAATTTTAATAAAGACTAAAACTCTTACTAAAATTATACTGTAAAACGTAATTTGCAATCTGTAACTGTAAACCCCGCTTATTCAAGTCGTCTCAACCTCAAAACACTAATCCTAAACAGGGTTCGCTCTTGGGTCTAACGGGGAAACTAAATTTAGCCTACGTTCCAAAATTTTTTTTTATGGGTCACACGCCATAGGTAGGCCCTAATGACCTTAGTATCCCCCATAAAGGCCGACGGATAAAACTCAAAGGTGGCGCCACTATGTAACTTTTAATAGTAAATTTTGTGTACTCAAACCTTTGTAAT
>JAQIXA010000320.1:0-48411 GCA_034699045.1 Nanhermannia cf. coronata Gr-Ori-00579
TATACATTTACTTTATTTATAATTACTTAAATATCTAAATCTAATATAATAAGGGATAGGGAACCCTTATTATTACTGTTATTTAATTTTCCATTCAAACTTACTACCTATTCGTAATACTAAATAGTAGTACCCTATCTAGTAGGTTTTATAAGATGAGTTATAAATAAGCTATGAATAATTTAATATAGGTATCCTACATTATGCATTATGAAGATTCTAACATTTCAAGCTTTCACCCTAGTATACTATTACTACCTTACTTACAAGTGTACACATTTTTAATTTGAAATTTTGAGGAAAAGTTAAAATTTAATAATATTCAAATTGAACTTTTCATCGACTTCCTAATTGAGTTTATATTTCCCTATACATACTTCTAGTGCAATGTAAGTAGGTAGTGAATGAATTAAGCATCATGTGCTTTATAAATTTATACGAGATCTTTATGGAGCATTTGCTCTGACTCCTGACCCATTTTATATTTTAGCACATCTTCTTAAGTAATTCACAGTCGAGTATCTATAATAGGTAGTAGGTAGTACAACTATAAACTCGCCTTGAAACTTATGAAAAGCAGCTAATTCTCAAATGAATATGCTGCAATATGGTACAATAATTGGTTTCCCCTTCCTTCTAATTAACTATTTATCTCCTCATTTATTCTCTTGGAACTCTCATCTTTTAATTTAGATCTCAAAAAAATTATTAGCAAAGCGAAATTTCTTCATAAACACATGCATGCAACCAAATTCAATTTTCTGAATCGTATACTTTTTATTTTGCACCTTGTTACTGTCAAAATTCAGGCCAGAATCTGGCTTTACAGAAAATACAAAAGCCAGCTCGAATAATAAAAAATGTTTCTGAAAATGAAAAATCTTAAGGTATCAGGTATCCTTTATAGAGATAGCTTACTATACATATACATGTATCATGTACCTAAGTAATAAGCTAAATGGCTAGCTAGTTAATACAACGAATATATGTACTAGTCAAGAGTCTAACTACAAGCAGATAGGCATAGTTATTTGCGAAAAACATAAAAGACTAATGCAAAATGTAGCGAAAGTAATTTTGATAAGAATATTTAACTAATTCTCCTTTTCCTCATCTCTCAAATGGAAGATTTAATTTAAAAGATCAGAGCAAATTCAAACCAAATTCAACCAACGAAATGGAAATAATATTTCTTCAAATATCTCGAATGAGCAATTTGTTTAAAATGTATCTACAGCTCGAATTACTTGATAGTTTCGTTCATAGATCGTAATATTTTAAATATTCATATATCAGTATTTGTTCTTCTCTTCGAGTAATGCAAATGCAAATTCCCATCTTCCGTAAATAAGTGTCTTTGACTTTGAAGTTTTACTTTACTCTAGTATAGTACTAGTACTAGTAGTAGTAGTAAGTAATTGGCTAAATAATGGTAAGTATAAGTATAAGTAGTGAAACCTTGCAATATGTATGAAACTTCAAAGGCATTTACATTCCATTATTTTAGAAAATATTTAAAATGTAGGCAATTCCTAGATACTTTAACTTTACTATCCCCGCTTGCATTCGAAATTGAAAAGTTTATAGGATTTTCCATTCATTTGCATCTTCTAATCTCTCAATTAATTAGGAATTATGACGATTCGACTTGACGCAAATTATTACGCAAAAAACTTTTTCAAGTTACTTTAATGTTAAATGAGTTTCTTTTTTTTTTTACTTTTTGTGTAGGTTTGCTTTAGGGAAAAAAGTAAGTAATTTACCTAGTTAGTATCTACATAATATTATGTAAATGACTTTTCCACTTTCAACTTCTAATAATATGTAGTAGAAAATTTTGCAATAAACTTCTTTGATTATCAGTTAAATTACTGAACCCAAATGCATACGTAGATTATAGATATATGTTATGTATGACGATGAAACTAAAAAAACCATTCTAAATATACTCTGTATTTCAATAAAATGGCTTTTCTCTATTACAAAATTTTTTGCTCTAGACTTTTTGTCGATAATCTCTCTTTATTCATTTTCATTTCGGAATTCGGAATTCTGGCCACGTGAAATGAAAGAGAACATTAATGCTCTCATATAATTCTCTAACTTTCTATCTATGTACCCTACCTATGTATATGGGCTATATTATATAGGTACCCTACATGCTATATTATATCTATGTGTAATAGTAATAATACAGAAGTAGTCCAAATGAGAACGAGAAGTTGTATAAAATATATAAAATAGTAACGGAAGTCACAATCGAGAATAAACCCCAAAGTTCTTTCGAAAAATTTGGAGAAAGAATAGTAGGGTACTCATAGTAGAAGAAGAAGAACGAATACGGAAACAGAATTTTTACACTTTTGGCTTAAATCCCGATTTTATGAGCTCGCTTTGAAACTCGTAAAATGTTTGATAGAGTCAATTCTCTTCTAATATTTCTGTCTGTCCATTTTAACTCACTTTACAGAACAACCAAACTAAACTATTTATGAACTATGAAATGAACAATATGAAATAAAATTTGTTATAAAATACGAGGCTCAACTTAGATTTTGGACAATTTTTTAAAATGTTATCACTTTTCCATCGTCAAGTCCGCCTGACCTAAATATAATGCAATCTAATGATTCAAAATGGAACGAGCAAGATAAAATTAAATAGTAATTAAATGTGTTGTATTGTCCGTAAATACATTAATAATGGTAAGATATATATTAAGTACATTACTTTAAAAGTAGATTAAATATAATACCAGATCATTCAATTATATGTCTCATAAATCATATTGTAAATAACTTAATTCATAATTACCTACAGCAAATATATCAGCACTATGAATAAGTTATTGTTATTACATTACTAGATTCTAGATCAAAATAAGCTGAAAGTATTGAAAATAGGTTAAACTTTAGAAATGTATAAGTACCTAATAATAATGATAATGATCGAGAACCTATTATTAGAGTACCCTAATTCATCATTTCTAATTCAAAATTTTTAAAATTCGAATAAAAATTTTGAAATTCTTAAAATTGAAATTGTAATAATCGGGCTATTTATGTTTATGTGTAGTGTAGAAGAACTATCATAAAATTTACCTACCTATGTTATACATGTTATATCTATTTTACTTTTTATTCTTGTACCTACATTTAAATATTGTATTCAAGCTGATCTTGATGCTTAAATACGAAAATGCTTTCTCTCTGAATGATTTTTGCGAATAAAGGAATTCACAATCTCTCTTTTAGCTTCAACTTTTACGAATATATAATTTCTAGTAAAAGCATTTCGCATTCCGTTCTAAAAATAGTAGTTTTACAGTAGTAGGATATATCTTACATATTATCTAATACATACCTAAGACATAGTATGGTATATATCAGCCTAGTAGGTACTTATTTAAACATTCAAATTCAAATATTCAAGTAGGTATAAAATATATTTATATTCTCTTGTTGTCTATCGCAAAGTATTTGATGTGTAAAAGAAGAACTTTTATAAAAAAAAGTTTTCTTTACTACTACTACTAGTACATGCAAAATTGTAGTAGTACCTCTACTACTGTACATAAGTATATAAAGTTATAAATTTTTAGGGGAAAGGTCTTACTTTCTCCACACTTATTTAAGATTTGTGTTGTACTCTCTGAGAAAATATTTACATACATATTTTCATTTCAAGGAACACAGAAAAGTAATATACTTACTTACCAAACACCTTAATATGTATATTTATACTACAAGTACCCTAGTACTACTTATGTATGTAAAATAAATTTATAGAAAAAGTTTCCACACAACCATATTCTCAGAAAAAGAAAACTCAACTCAAGATTGAATTTGAATTTTAAAAGCTCTCTCAGAAAAATGTCAACCCGTGAGATTCAAAGAATTCCCCAAGGGATACCAAACCAGTACAGTATACACTACAGATACAGAAGCATACATGTATGTACAATATACCAAAGACTATCTTTCCAGTTTTTTTTCGAGATAAAAAAACAGAAAAGATATCCAATTGTTTCTTCTGTACGAGTATGAGTACTCGTACAGCAAAACAGAATACTATTATGTAGTAAGAGAAGTGATAAGGGAAAGTAAAAACTTTCTTCATAAGCCTTTTTGTAAAATAAAATAAAATAAATCCCTGGTCTTAAGCCCTTACCCCTTCCACTTAAACCCATGATTCAGATCTAGAAGAAGATACAGAAACTCTTGTGAGAAATTTTTTGAAACAAACAAAACTTTTCTTTTATTTACCTTTTCAAAGATATGTTCTATGTACATACTTTGTAGTACTACATCGAATTTGGATACAAATAGAATAGTGAAAGAGAAATATAATAATAAAACACGATCATACACTTTTACAAAAAATTTGCATTTAAAGTGGAGATAATTCATGCCGGAATATTCATAAGGGTTGTCTCAAAACTAAAACTAAAAGCCCTGAAAGTGAAAGAGAATTATCTGTGTTCTCTAACAGTGAAAAACCATACACATAGTCTTTTATGCAACTTTATAAACCATAAAAAGAAGCTTGGAACAACTAGTATTAGTAAAGTAATAAGTAAATCTTTGCCTTAATTAAGATTTTACTATACTATTATGCACAAGTATATCTTAAATCTACCCATCATAAGTGAAAGTCTAAAGTATGTAATTATCATCTCTACAAATTGAATGCTTAATTATACTGTTCCCTTTAGCATCGCATCTTGAAGACGTCAAATTCAGAATCTCATTTTTTAAGCTCTTAATGAGACAGCTGACAATAAATCAGTTTGCAAATCGCCAAAAAAATAATTTAGGCATTTTAAACCACTGAAGAAATGTTGATATATGAATCCGATTAAAATTACTTTACCCGTTTGAATAAATTCTAGTAGGACTAGGACTTTATAACTTGGGAGGCATCTACAAGCTTTTAGGAGAAAATCAGAAAAACTTGAAATTCGGGTAATACATTGAAGATTCGAATCGATAAATTTTGGTCCATGATCTACTAGTACATACTAGTAAAGTATCCTTATTTGAAGATATATCTACCCGTCCGTATCTACGGATTTACTTTCTCTCTCCCTTTTTTGTGCTCGTTTTGAACTTTTTTTGTGTATGTCGACAACTTTCCCCTTCTATTTAGCCTGGCTTTCATCAAATTCTTTCAAATAAAAGTGTAAGCCAAATTGTTTCTATTTCTTTAGATTTGAGGCTTTTAGGGTTCTTTATTTCATTCTACAGAAGAAAGTTAACTTATCTTAAGACCTTATACCTCATGCAGTCTGTAGTAGTTAGGATAGGATTGAGGGGAATTTCATTTTTCAACTTTGAATTAAATGTACATTTAGATTATAAATTTTGCTATGAAATAAAATCCTACTTCCTATACAATTTCACATCTATCTATCTGAATTTCCAAGCAATTTAATCGAGTCTTCGGTTCTCCCCTGGAAAACCAACGAACCAAATCGAAATAGCCTTTTAGGTATATCCTTTAAAAAAATTTTATCCGAATTATTAGAGGCAGGCTAAAAAGTCAAGCCTATTAAAAATGAGAAAAATCGCCAACCATGTAGTACTTAAAATATTACTTAATATACCATGTGTAGGAAGTCGGAAGATGTAATACACAAGTAGGAGTAGGTAAGTATAATTTTGTTAAAATCTAAAAAAAGTTAAAAGAAAAAGTATCAGAGTAACTTTAAGTACAAGTCAATATATCTAGCCCAATTAAATGAACAGCTAAAAGTCAAAGATGAAAAAAATACCGAAAATATTTCCTTTCCCCTTTGCTTTAGTTGGCGAACTCTGACTTTTTAAAAATTCCTACTGAATTCGGATTTTTATATCTTTAATGCCAAAGTCAATTCAATTGAAATTGACTTCCTTTTCCCCCTCCTTCTATTCAACTTGGATATTTTTGGCTTTTTTTGCAGAATTTCTTAACCCCAAGCTTTCTACAAAAGCGAGTTGAGGAATTTTTAAAAAAAGTCTCTTTTACTTTATTTTTTTCAATCTCCCCTAGCTAGCCTTAAACTTCCAGGCATCAGGCAGGATTCGAAGATATCTTTCAAAGAAAAAGTCTTTTTCTTTGAAAAGAATCCTAATCTGAGAGCTCTTAAATTTAACTCTAAAGCCTCGAATTGAATACAAAATGTTCCTAGATACTTAAATCTGTTGGAAATAATACTAATAACTTTGCTCATAGCTCTGTTTGTTTAGCTCAAAAAGACCCCAAAGGGTTGCCCATAAAGTAAAGTATAGAATCTACTATAAACACAAATCAAAACTTTATTCTTTACAATTCACATTCACATACACAATCATAATATTAGTCTCAAGATGGTATAATATTTATAAAATAAAATATCCCTAAAGACTCATTTTAAAATGATGTTGGATGTACTACTACCAGTAGTTTAGATATTATGTACCTATCGGTATACCTATAGGTACTATGTGAATTGAAAATTAAAATTTTTAAGAGTGTGCAAAAAAGTTACAAACTCTTCTGTTCTATAAAAATAAAAATGTAACTGGATCCACACGCCGTATAAAATTAAAAGTCTAGACATAATTCTACAGTATTAAATTTTAATTTATTAAATTCCAGCAGAAGATCATAATTGTGATATGAAAGAAAATTCTATATTTTTAATTTTAAATTTGGTAGGATAAAGACTGGTATAATTACCTACCTATGTATTTAGTACAGTATTTTCCATTCATGAGCAAAGTATGGTAATTAAGATAAGAATTTAAAATTAAAAGCATCAAATTAATTAGCAAAAAAACCTCTTATCCTTTTGTACTATCTGAATAAATGAATATCGTTAAAGCATTGTTTGTGTCCTCTAGTATGCAGTATAGAGTAATATAATAGGGTTAGGGTTCCGTCTTCTACTAACTTCTATTAAAACTTAAAATCCCTATCTTAATTTTCCATTCCTAAACTCGTATGATCCATATCTTTTTCTCAATTCATTTAATTCTTACAAACACTACTATGTACTATGTGTAAATATCCCTATACTGTATATAAACTTTATACAGTAGTTGTATCGTAGCATTAGTTATAAATGTTATATACAGATTAGAGATAGATGTAATAATTAAAATTTGCAAGAGTTCCAGAACAAACAGAAAATAAAATGGTTAGCTTAATCTTTGTATTTACTACTAGTATCCTCAAGCCTAGAGTAAAATATTTGTATAAAGTATTTAAACAATAAACAATAAAATCTTATTAATGGAAGAATATTTAATGTGAAACTTAATCTAATACATTAATCTAATATTTAGCTTACGACTTACTCGAAATTGATGTTGATGACACACTTGAAATTCGAAACTAAATATTTTTTAAAAACAACGAAATCAAAGAAATTACGAATCGACCTTATACAGAGGTTTTCTTAAAGTTAAAAATTTATTTCTATTTCTACCCTACTATGATTATATAATAGGTAGGTAGATATACATACGAATACAAAGTCTGTGCCAGACATAGATACACAGCTACAGATTACATTACTTACAAACATCCATTTTATACTTCGAATTTACAATACAAAGTATACTCTAATAATATATTTCATTTAAGGAAAAGGAACACAAATTTAGCTTAGTTGTTTGTGTGCGAGCTATTAATTAATCGGACTCGACTCATAATATGGGACTATTACTCTCAGACTAATGGGCAAAACTGTCCAGAGAACCAAAATGTCTGTACACTAATGACTTTATTCGGAAATTTATACTTCTAAACTAGGCTAATATTTTCTAAATTATAAAATTATATCAAAGTTACATTTTTCGAAAATTCTCTTTTACGAGTTGGTACTAATCCGTATTCCGTATAATAAAAGCCATAAGCAAAAGGGTAAACCTAATTCAATTACTTTTAAGTCATTGAAAATCAGGTAAGTAGTAAAGGCAACTTTTTATCAACAAGATTAGATGATCACATTTCTACCACTTAATAAAAATAAAAAAACCCGAAATACTCGTACATTATTGTATTGAATTGCATTGCGTGTTCAATGTTTAAGAATTCAAGTTGGAAAAAAAGCTAAAGGGGAAATGTGTATTCAGAAATTCTGAGTGAGTCAGAATTGAGAATGAGAACCCAAAAAGTCAAGAACCAATTATCTCAAACATTTTCCTATTCATTCCTAGAGCATGTTAAGCATGTTAGGTAAGGTAGTAGTAAACGTATTAATCTACTTGAATTACCTGAATATACTCGAGTATACAGATACTTACCTACAACTTTTACATGAATATCTATCTAATACTTACATCTATAATATAATATAAAGTAATATAAGTGTAGTGTAGTGTAGTGTATGAGTATTCTTTATAAGTATTATGAAAGTAATAGATAGACAGGTGTGTGTAGTTAGGTATAGGAAATTTTCTAACCTATTATTATGTGCATTTTCTTCTTTTTTTATACGTCACACCATAATATCGTACGATAGTACAATTGCCAATGAGAAATGCTTTTATAAATACTTGGCTGACTTTTTGAATCTTTTTCTTATTAGGTTCCTACATAAATGTATTAGGTATCAGGCATCAGGTATATCAAAAGAGTACGAAAAAAACTTGCCCAGGTGCTCAACAAGCCGGCAAAATGCAACGGCAAATTACAAAAAAAGTAATGTAAATCCTTAGTAAACTATCTGTATTTGTATACAAAGTAGAAAGGTAGGTAGTAGCCGTATACATTGCATGTTGCAAAAAACTTATCCTTAGATTTATTTTTATTTTGGTTAAATTCCTTCGTATAGATCAGCTCTTATCTCACAATATGACACATCGATGAACCCAATCAATGAATTTAACCATAAAACCTCAAATCCTTTAACAAACTATGTAGGTACGTATTTACTATACAAATAAGCTAGATTGCCAAAATCAATACAAATACTTACCTACCTACTATCTATGTACCCGTACTTATGCTGCCTATCTCACTACCTATCTAGCTTATTTACTTGGAAATTTATTTAGTGAATTGTAAATTGTATCTCTGGAAGTGGAAATTTAGGACTGTCTCAAAAAATAAGGGGAAATAACCACTCAAATTCAATGTAATAGGCAATATCCTCTAGTTACTTTTCATATTTTCAAAATACTCAAAATTGTTCATGTGAAAGTAGTTGAGTTAGGGACTTGGGATTGGGATATCTCCATCATTACTTAAATTTGAAATTTTGAGAGCCTTATTCTACACAGTTGAAAGAACATTCGGTGAGCTGGGAATAAGGAAATGAAATGTAATTTTGAAGATTTCAAATCAAACTATCGAATTATTTAATAATAGTAGATGCTCTGGAAAAGGGAATCAGAATCTAGAATAGAATAGCCTGTATTATTAGTTAGTAAATATGTGATAGGAAGTTTGGCTTCAAAACTATAATTAACATTAGACATTAAAAAAGAAAATTCGGAGCTGGGGATACACCTGGAACCCCAAAGTTCAACAGAGGAGGAAGGGTTAATTAAAAGTGACTTCAGGACTTGTCTTGTAGTTTTGAAACTTTAGACTTGGAAAGTTTTTCCGATTTAATTTCCTAAATCTTGCACAATTCATAATTCAATATAATATTATGTAGATATCATACATATCTGCTGCATTATGCATTTCATAAATGTAATAGAGATAGTACAAGTAAAAGATAAATCTCTATTTCTAACCTGTTCAAATTTCAATTTATTCAAATATACAGATATATAAGTTTTTGTCGCCGACCACAAATCAACTTGTTCAAATTAGTTTAATTTAATTTTAAATCTGTTTATTTAAAATATTAAATAAAAATAAACAACTATTCATTGCATTTAATTTATGGTAATTAAACTTTAGACTTTTTAAACTTTTAATTTTAATATTAGAATAGTAGTATGTAAACATTTAAAAAGTTATATCATCTAATCAAACTATATTAGCATATTAGTCTACAAATTTAAAGAGGTTATCGTCTCCTAGTTTTAATTTACTAATATATATTCAGTTTTATATTACAATTTGCATATTCATAGCTTAAATTTGCTCAATAATTTCATATCAGTATAATTTCATTTTATTATGCTTTACTATTTACAAATATTAGTAGTAGGGTGCTTCTACTAAAGCTTTAATTTAGATTTAGATATGTAAATGAATGGATAAATGATCTAGCTCTTAACAATAAGAATACTAAGTATCTTGTATATATATCTATTAAGAGTCAAGAGATTCGATAAAAGATGAAGCAGAAATGCTAATATTATAAAAAATTACTATAATTATAAATATACAGAACAGATAGTAAGATGAGCTTAATTCTTAATACATAGATGATATATGAAAATATTCTAATGATTAGAATAATTTATGTATTCTGCATTGTTTCTCAAATACCATACTAATCATTTTAGTATAACCATATAGTATATGTCTAATATTGTATGTCTAAAAATTTGCAAATTTTAAAATCGAATTAATTTCTTGTAAAAGATCATCTTAAATATATTTTATACATCCTTATCCTTTACATTTATATTTTACTATTATGAATATGAAAAAGTATAGTAAAAAAAAATTTGTTGATAAGATAATACGAAAAAAGGAATTTTGAGCAACTCGAGTTTGATGGCTCTCATGTTGTTCAGAAATTATTATTGGACAGACTTTTATGTAAAATTTGTAAGTAGTTGATGTGATAAAAAGGAAATTCCATTTAAGAATATGACAAAAAAGTTATTACATAATTTCTTTTTTGGGTCTGAAAACTGAAATTACATGCCTACTTTTACTTTTACTTGTAAACTTGTAGGTTACTTCTATCCGTATACATACTACATACATAATACATAGTGTTAAGTTATGAATCTTGGAAAAATAAATTGGAATTGGATTTTTATATTTTGAGTGATGAAAAATTTTCTCCTTATCCCTAATCCTATGCAATATTTCTTTTTCTATAGTAGGTTTAGTCAGAGCACATGTACATGTTCAGATTTTCAAATATTATTTGAATAAAATTTTACTTAACGGGTATGCAGATAGTAGCAGCAGATGTAAAAAAAAATTAGAATTGGAAAAATGAAATATATTTATTCTGTAAAAATCTCATCCTTATTCTAAGAATTTGAACAAGACTCAAAAGAAAGTGATTGGATTGGATCAGATTTGAATTGAATTACTTTATATTTATCTGTAAATTCTCCTTACATACGAAATTCGAAATAAAAAACATAACTTTAACTCTAATTTTGCTTCATACTTAGCTATCTACTCAAACTACACTCACATCTATGGATCATTAGTGTTACAGAAAATGCGGCTCTAAATTTATTATCTACCCTACCCTAGCCCTAGATAAATATGAATTCTTAATTTTATTCCGGATATAAAAAATATAATGAAGACCAGAATATATTTGGCATATTATGTGCATATATACACAGATTATATTCTTTAAAATTTTGCTTCCTTAAACTTATCTTCTAAAAGTAAAGAGACATTTCTTATTCATGTTTTAGATAAAGTAGTAAAGTAAATACATCGAGTAGTATTAAAAAACCAGGTTGAAAGTTGAAACCTACAAAAGCTATCAAGATTTCACCAATCAAGATTTTCTGGAATGAATTTGAATCACATTAATCATTACACACAAATGTAATTTAAATTTTTTTGTAATTTTATGTCGTCACTACATTCTTATACATCGAACCTTTGAAAAAATTTTTAATTTTTCTTTTATGCATTTTTAATAGAATTCGATTCAAATCAGAATTTTCTAATATTTATCTTACCTAATATTAAGTCACAGTCAGTCGCAACGACTTTTAACACATTTATACAACGAGGCATTTTATTTCTATTGCTAGCTTGATTTATGGACAGAGTGTGGTTTCAGATCTCGACATCAGATATTCTATCTAGGTGAAATTTCTGGAGAATACTTTAGATGATATGAAACTCGTGTTTAAAATATACAAAATACATGAAATGTAAAAGATAATAAATTATCGAGACAATTTGACTATCGCTAAAGGTAAGGTATGTATGGCTTCTGTTTTGACTTTGAATTTGTATATTTCAAATAACAGTTAATATATTCAATAAAAATGTTACAAAAAGCCGGTAATACACGAGAATATGATGGCTGAAAAAAGTTGTAAATCATGACCGACAATGTAATCAACATTGTCGAAGACGACAAAACTTTATCCTTCAAAATATATTGAAACTGAAGTACCTACCTTCCTTTCTTACATCAACATACTACAGACCTAGTTCTTCTACAGTACCAGTACAGTAATAGTGCATACAAGTAGGGTACATGAAATATGATTTTATGATAAAATAAAAATACGTATATACTGATAAAATGTTACTCTTACCACAATCGATCTCATCTAAATTATCGTCACAATCCTAAAAAATATTTGATTTATTTTAATATCATACAGATTAGATTAGATAAAAAAGATAAAATCTGTAATATCTAGTAGCCTAAATAAATTACTTAGGTAGGTATCTAAGATTTTTTACGTGCGTATGTAAAAAATAAAAAAATAATAATTCTAATAATTTCATACCTGATGCCCATCGCAAACCTATAATAAATATTTTTAAAATAAATATTTTATTTACATTATTAATTATTTATAATCTATTGAATGAATTTGATACTTACCCAAGGTTCTGGAATACATTTGACATTTCCTTCCAAACATTGAAATTCATTAATAGAACAAGGATGCTCTGTTTAATAAAAATTATGTATATTTAGGTTAATTCATGATTTTTTAATTGCAACTAATCGTAAATAAAACTAAATTATAATTACAGATTTTAGATTCAAATCATATTATGACTATTATTAATGTAAGAAATATTTTACTATTTGTGCAAAGTGCAAACTAGTAGTAACAGTACAGTTACAGCATTAGTAAATCTGCTGCTAAAAAAGAATAAAGAATAAGCTAAAGCTAAATCTGAAATTAAACTATTCTGTATTCTAAAATACACACTAATAGGAGGTATATTACGATATTGTCAATAAAGCTTATAAGATGATAAGTAGGGCATTTTTTGAAGAAATTTTATGACTTTCGTATGAACCTGGAATTCCTATATACTATCTACCTATTTCCTTTTCATTCTAAACTCTAAACTAGATATAGATTACCATCATTACCATAAGACTTAAATATGTACCTAGTCATTCCAGTATTAATTTATAAAAATGCCAATGATATTAACTTATATTTTAATATGTAATAAAGTTTTAAGTAGATAGTATGAATATGAATACATATAGGTAGTAGGTTTTTGTTATTTGGAAGCTGGTTTTCTGATTCTATTAAGCTAAAAAGTTTAAAAGCTAGTTATAAAAGTAGGTATGGTACATTAATTTTTACATAGCATAGGTAAGGTAGTACTAGTGTACCTACAATAGCAATACCTTATAGTTTAGTGTTTATGTATTAAACATTTAGATATTTAGATATTTCGTATGGTAAAAAAAGAATTTTTATTGCATTTCTTTTTTTTATAAAAGTTCCACGTGAACCAATTAAATAAAAAATGTGAGTAGGTATATTAACCTAGTTGAAAAATTAAGATATGACCATGTTAAGCTATACTGCACGTATGTATGTAATATTATGCATTTATAATTTTGATACTTGTCTTTTAATCAAGTTAACGACAATTGCAAATATCAGTAGTATTATTCTCTGAAATTTTAAATACTTTGTACCACACCAATCCACAAGTCACAAGACTCACAAGTTTTGCTTTAGCTTTTTTTTAGTATTTTAGATTTAGAGTAAGGACGAGACGAGCACAGGACAAGAATTTTTTAACAAGAAACTATGACCAACACCTACAAGACTACTTATGTGCTAGGTATGTTTTAATTTTAAATACAAACAATATAATTCGAAGGGTACAAATAATCCTATACAAACTAATAATAATAATACTCGTAGTAATAGTACCCTACTAATTTACAATAATAATAATTAAGAATTTATGAATTAGGAAGCTACAACTACAGCTACAGGGAAGATATTATTAATGTTACATACCTACAAATTAAAACAAACAATAAGGCATACCAACTATACCTAATACAGTATACATATAGGAAACGAGGTAAATACTTTTTAAGACTACATACCTATTACATAGGTAATGCATCATATTATGCTAATTCCTAATGCTTGCTAGTATGAAGGTTTTTAGATGTAGCTACAGCTATATATAGCTGTAGCTACCTACTTAAAAAACTTTAATTATAGGACAATGGCATAAGTCCAAAGCTTGCCCGGGACACAGTCTGACTTTCTGTGGTACAATATTAGCAGCATACTTGGAAAAAAATTCTAAAATCTCTAATTTTTTAAAGCAACTTGGTGAATTTTTTAACCGGTGTTTTATATTCAAAATTAGGGTATCAATTGATCTTGGCATTATTTTCCTCAGAAGTAATTATTAAATTCTAAATTATTCTAACAGATTCAGATTAGTATGGGATATATGGTAATGATACCTAATTGAAAATATATCTAGTCTAGATCCTAAATTAAATAAACAAGTAGTTAACTTCTGAGCTTCTGTTGCCTAAACATAAATCTAACTAACTAAAGAAAATAAATGCTTAATGCTTCTGCTCTTATGCTAATAACCTGCCTCTACCTCTAGCTAATAAAAATAAAAACTGGTTCACTTCGCTCACAGTAAATATTTAAATTAAAAATAAATAAATAAAATAAATAGGTAGGTTATAGTTAGTAAATGTAAATGGTAATACGAATACGAACACTGACAGGCATAAACAGGTTTCTATTCCTGAATTCCAAAAATCCCTCATTTTAAGATTTTCCAACTTTACTTATTGTAATTTTTACCTAGTTGTAAAATTTTGTAAACGAATTACAAAATTGCTTTTTATACGAGTAATTAAATTAATGGAACTTTTCAAGGAAAAGTAAGATGCCTAATTGGCTAAAACTAACAATAAAACTAAATACATCGTATTACATTAAAATTTTCTTTCAAAATAGGTATATCTAAATTCCAAATCAGATCTAATTAATGGTAGTCGATTAAGTCGATGTATCCTATAATTTATAATCCTACAATATATTAACCTTTAGTGTATGTATTTAATATTATGTTGGTACAGTACAGGTACAGGTGCTTACCTATTTAAAGTACATAGGTATTTATTAAAAAATAGGTAGATATGTAGCTTTTAATAATAAAAAAACCTACTCGTATAAATATCTTCTATCATAGAAAACCCTCAAATGCTTGCACTTTATTATTTTACCTTGTAAATACTTTATTATTAATTATATCCTGAATTTCGTATAGTTAAAGTTAGAATAAACCTAAACCTAGTAGAATAAACCTATTTCTAAACTAAACATTTTTTTGAAGAAACTTCAATGATTTCTATATAGGATGGCATATCATTCATATCTATCTGTATAGATATATGCAAGACAAAGCCTTATATTACTTGACTCTATTATTTAAAATAAAATCAATAAACTTTTGACAAAAATTTTTCTTAAAATAAGGTTCGCTACCTAGTAGATAGATAAGTAATGAAATGATAGAAATAATAAAAAAGAAGGCAAGAATAAGCTTTAATTTAATAGAATAGAAATAGAATAGAACAAAATAATAATACAGGTTAAGGAAAATTTTAAAATAAAAATTAAACGTAACTACGTACGATTAAACCAAATTGCAGTCCAATTCAAAACCTTTTAAAAATGCTCATTTTTATGAAACGCAACGCAATTTAAGTTTTGCAAAAAAAGGTTTTTCCTAATAAATTAATAATTAAGACTGGAAAATTTACACAATAAAGAATAGAAGAAGTAATTGTAGTCTGCTCAAGTACATGCATAGTACAAGAGGAGAAGCTTCAGTAGTAGGGTACTGAATACTGAATCAGTACCTACCGGTTAATACTATCTTACCTATGCCTATGCCGCATGCCTATACCACTAACACTAATCTTGACTCGATTTCGATAGATACTATACTATTTTTTATAAGAACTATGAACTAGGTACCTACCTAATAATAATTATCTTATATTAATAGCACATAAAATACCTAACTTTAGCTTTAACACTTACTTAAAACACTATGTACGATAGATATAAGATAATGCAGGTACACACTAACTTTAACTTAGGTATCTGTTGTAAAGAAATATATATAAATCATGCAAAAGTTAATTAGAATAATTTTAGATGTTTAATACATATAGGTATTTATCAACTTGTGAGGTCAATAAAATTACTATAATTGAAGGAAAATACCTACAAAAATTCTAATTCGTCAAAATCTGATAATTCTATTAATTATTTATTTAAATCTGAAACGTGAGCTCTGAGCATGATAGTTTTATTACTCCGTATTAAAAACCTAACCTACGCAAATCAGAAAATCACAAAAATGCTTACTACATGCATACCGAGGCTATGTAGAAAATATTTTGGTTTTGGTCAAAGTCAATCGTCTTACATTACAATATTTACATTTATTCAATAATCTTATACCTACCATACAAGATAATCTATTTTAAAAGAGAAAAACCTGGATTTTATCATTTTTTACTACTTTATCCTAATCTACACAATTTGTTTGCACAACAACTCATCTTCATTAATTAGGCTTTAATTTGAATATACTCGTAAATATCAAAATTCAAAATACCCAGAATATAAATACGTAAAATAACCTGCCTAATTTAAATTGATCATAATAATTTATAATAATAGTATGTATTAAAATAATATATTAATGTGCGTGTATTTGATTGAAATATCGAAAAAAACAAATTGCCTACATATACCTATTTATTGGCTATTTATTATACATTTTTATTTTACCACTGCTCTACTCTACAATTGCATTGCAATTAATAGAGATTACTATTTTTTTTAAATAGTATACCTAATTTAATTTACTAATTACTAATTACTACCTACTATAAATACTTTAAAATATGCATAATGTAATGTATACATGAATCATGAAAATAAAATATGTCGTATAGGTATGTAGATGTTGATATACATATTATTACATATTACATATACCGATACCTAATATACTAATTTTAATACATTTATACCATACCTCCTACTATACATCATATTTTATAGACTTTTTAATTTTTCTAGTTCAAATCTTTTAAAAATAGGTACCTAATTAAGATCTATCTGTCTATCTATATCTAAAGATCTACTATTCTAATCTTTAATCAGCCAGTTTTTTAATGAATTAAATTAATAAAAAAAACTTATTATGATGCATGCAGCATACAACATAGCTACTAGTTAAGTAAATGAGATATTTAATACTTAAGGACTTACCATCAGCATAGACAACATACAGTGCATAAGATGCTGAGAAAAGTATAAACATTAATGATCCCAAAATCACGGATAGTGGAAATGATGATTTTTTCCCTTTGACAGCCTTTCGAACTCCATTACTTCGAAATAAATTGATCGTATTGATGAAAAACATTTAGTAGGTAGGTAATTTTTAATACTAAAAAGACACAAGTTGTCAAAATATATAGAAGGTCACCAAAATGTCAAAAAATTGTTCAAGTTGTTGTTGTTAAGTGTCGGCAAAAAAGCCGGCCGGCTTATAAGCCTCCTGCTACGTACACTTTTGAAGTTCTTATACAAATAAACTATTTGTCAAAAATACTAAATAAACCACAGAACTTAAATATACCTAATCTTAAAATTAAAATTATTATTTTTTTTTTACTAAACTTAACTTATTTTAATTTTGACTACCTACTTAATTTACACTATTTACTAACTACTGCAGACACAGACTAACAAGTGGTATATCTGTAGTAAGTGTATGACTAGGACTAGACTGCGACCGCAACTGAAGTTGAAGTGAAGTGAAGTGAACAAGGTATTCTACTAAAATTCTACTACAAAACAGATTAATCCTTGCTTGGGGTAAATAGTTCTTAAAAGCTAGAGCTGTGATCCGATGATCCGACTCGACACGAGTATACGGTACGGAATACGGATATCCGGCTTTAAATTTTAACTTTTATCCGATTGTTTTCAAAAGATAAATATTGTATAAATGAGATTAATGAATCAAGTGGTTTTTGATCTGGTAAGATAGATATAAATAAATACGTATATCGTAAATGGTATGAAATGAACTTTACTTTATTATCAGATCAGTAAGTTTAGTCACAGAAAGAGTGTTGACTCAGCCAGAGTCTTTGAATGAATGAATGAATGAAATGAACATTTATGTACCCCCACAAATATTATATTTTGTAGTTTTAATTTAATAATACCCTAGTAGATTCTGTAGTAGGAAGGAATAATACAGATATATTAGAGGTATGCAATGCAATGCAAGCAGTCAGGAAAGTAAAGTACGTTGAGCTAAGGTTGTTAAATTACAGAATACACACACACAAGTACAAGTAGGGAATAAATTGTAATTTTGTATAGTATTTTGCCTCAGGGTCTCAGGTCTTGAATTCTGTATTCTGAATTCTGAAATGAATTCTTCTTTATGATGAAATGTTAAGAAAAACTTGTATTTTTTTGTATTTACCGAATGCCGGCTGGCTAGTTTACTTTTCTATTTGAAAGGTTAACTTGAGAATTTGGATTTTGTAAAACAATTTTAGTTAATAATTAAGCGAACTTGCTCATTTCTTGTTTTAAGTATGCTGGTATGAACACGCAGTATGATAATTTTTTTTAGTAATTTTATGCATTTTCTGGTATTTTCGGTTTTTTTCACGTAATTCTAGACTTTAAATAAACTTTTACCGGGATTATTACGTCACCTAAGATCATCCGACATATCGGAAGATCCTTAGATAAGAATTACGCCGACTCGACTCTACGTGGCTAATAGTTAATGGGACTGAATCATCAAATATGTACAAAAGAAAGTTTCCTTTATTTTCGGAATTCGGAATTCTTATTATTTTTTTTCTATAAATACAATCGTACTACATGATTACAATTAAGATAATATGTATAATTAATGTTAATTGCGTTATTATTTCCTTATTTATAGGTTAGTAGTCACTCGTATTAATCGTATTTTATATCTAGCCTTATTAAAATGTAGAAAAATCATTAAATTATTTCATTATAACATGACTAACTAACCTGACTAGTAGAAAACTTAACTTTCCATGATAATGTTGTAGGAAAATAACATCGAGATCATGATGATAAAATTAGATATTCTTCAAATTCTAACAGTGACGATGTCTATGACATCATAAAATTTTAAACAATCTGTTTTTATATCCTAATCCTATATCTTATTATGACTAAGGAATGAGTATTAACCGCCTCCGCCTACCTAATTATTATTTATGGAGTGTGTGTGTAAAAAATGCATGATTCGTTACATGACTGACGATGATCATGATCATTATACCTACTGACCTTGAGATCTTGCTCTGGATTCTGGATGTCTCTTTCATACACATACTGTACTGAAAACTGTTTTTACGGAGTATATACTGAATGAGTAAGAAAGTCATTGAAATGTATTATTTACCTAAATATAATATGTGTGACGTATGGAAAATTGAGGTGTTAATTTTTTCGTTTACATTTGATTTGATTTATGTAGGCATAATAATAAGTACTGATTAATCACTAATAGTAAGTAACTAATCACATCAACGTAACAATCAGAGTGTATACCCTACCTATCGAATAAAGTATAATATTGATTTTATAAAACGATCAAAATTCAATATCAAGATCAAGTTCTAAAGTTTAAGATCTAATTTAATCTAAACTGAAACAGTCTTGTATAATTTACTAATTTCCTAGTTAGTTTTGTCATGTTTTAATAAAAGAATAATCTCAGAAATAAAAAAAATAAAATGAATAATTAAATTAAGAAGAAGAAAGATTAGGTAAATCAAGATCTTTGAATGATTTTTTTTCATTATAAAAATAACTGAATCCAATCTATTTTTTACTGGTACGTTCATTAAAATCTAAAATATACAAGTCAATTTTATCGAAATTTAAAATTAAATAATTATAGCGAATTTAATTTAAACAGAAATCAAGTTTTTTTCTACTTATTATCATTACTACTGGGAAAAGTCTTAATCTTTTGATCATAATGTTTCATGTAGGAAAGAAAAATGTCCCATATAACTGTCGCACTGTTTACATAAAGAACTCGAAATTGTTGAGGAACAAAATAAAAATTGATGGCTTGAATCGGTGGCCTATGAGTACAAAAAAGACAAATTAGGTAATACAATTTAAAATGGACGCTCTTTAGTTTGCATTAGGTAGTTATCTAAATCTAATCAAATTCTTACCAAAAAACCCAATCGAATAAGTAGACCGCTGGGAATTTCGAAGTGAATTCTAAAATAAAATAAAATTAAAAAAAAAATCTTATATCCAATTAAAAAAAACCTTGCTATTACTAAATATCCGACATAATTAAACTAACATAACATGTCATAATATCTGAAAACCAGATTTTGACTTCAATTTTATATGTAAATATCAGTACTTTGTAAAATAGAGGCTAAAATCGGAGTTTTTAGATCTTAATTGAACATCATAATAATATAACTAAAATAAAGTAGTACAATTATTGCAATTTACCTTTCCAACAATCTTTTAAGCCTTTTCCTTCAAGCCAGGCCATTCCAATAAAGAATTGACAAGCGAAAGTGGGTGCTGCGATTAATTGATCCAAAAGAATTTTTTGGAACACTATTTTAAAAGTCCTTCCGGGGAATAATTTGTCCAAATAAAGGTAAAAATAATGATGAGGAGGACCTATATTAATAAATAATAAATGCAATTATAAATAAAAAGGATTATAAAGTATACGTATAGGTAATTAATTGTCTCTTAAATAATTCAGTTCTAAAAACCCAAATTCTTCTCCTCCTTCTAGATTACAAATAAGGTAGGTATGTAGTATATCAATAAAATAAGAACAAATTGGTAATGTACCTCATGAAATTGAGGCCAAAATAGGGATTTTCATAGTTGAATCATGTAAATAGACATAGTATTTTAACGAATCAAAACCGAATGAATTCTAATTACTAATATTATTTATGAAACATAATGTAATTTAAAAATACCTTGCGTAAGACCAATTAATGCAATCCGCCCTAAAATACATACAAAATAAGAATATAAAGTGTAATTAGTACCTACCTTGCTTGAGATAAATTACAAATGCTGGAATTGATGATTACCATTTCTTTCAGTATCAATTGATTTGACTAGACTGTTTCCTCCACCAACTTTTGAAGGATTACTTTTGCTCTTGATTTCAATTGTTTGCTGGATAAGATCCCCGACAATGAACAGACCACCTGAACTCAATGTGTTTGCCAATAAAGGGTATCGTCCGGCGGGCGAGAAGATATTTGTTAAAATTAGCCGGAAACTAGAAAAACTCATAATTTGTCACTTTAATTACAAGATTACTTGTGTAAGTAATTAGTAATTAAAATTACAAATTACAATTTCCTAACTAACTTTTTACTTTTTTTGCATTTTTAATTTTAATTTTAATTTTTGTAGTAAAAAAATTAAAAAAAAAACTAAAAAAAAATTTACTTTTTCGAATGGATTCGCTCTCGCAAAATCACAGATTAGTCGATTAATAAAATAACAAACGTTATTTTGCTTGGTAGAACAAAGTCAAAGTAATAGGAAAGCGTTTTTCAGAAAAACTCAAATAATTCAGCTCTGAAAAACCAGACATCTGCCTCAATTTTACGCATACTAATTTACTTGTCAAATAAGGCCAATGTAGGGTTTTTCATAGTAAATTACCAGAATACCACATATTAATGAGGCCTAAATGTGATACCTATAAAATTAAAAGATAATTTGAGCTCTTGAAAACTTGATTTTGGCCTCTATTTGACAGATATTTACTTGTTAATTTGAGGCTAGGTAAGATTTCTCATAGTAAATTATTAAAAGAATGCGCCTAACTTTTGTACATAAAATCGGAATTATCTTTTCATATGAAACATGAAAAGGTAATTTGAGCTTTTGAAAACTTGATTTTTACACATTAATTAGTAGGGTACTTGTTAAATAAGATCATGGGTTCTCAGCTGAAGTAGGTAAACGAGTAACGTTATTTAATCACAATACAAGTTCATATTATATATTTATAAGATAAGTTTATTCATAATTTAAAATAATTTGGTGTTTTAAAATGCAGAAAATAAATAATAAATCGATGAATTGCAATCGCAATTGCATCGGTTAGATTAGTTTATGAACAAAGGAAATATGATTTTAGGTATTGAAATTGTAGTGATTATGTTTATACTTAAAGGTATTTAAAGATTATTGGAAGTAGAAAAAAATTATACGAATACATATTTAGCTCAAAGTTGTAAAAATGTTTTTCATTTCAATCTAGTATTTTTTGGATTATTCAGCATTTTGTTAATTTCTTCCTCTTGTCTTTCTTCGTCTAATTCTTTGGCTCTCAATTGTTGTGCACGAAGTCGACCGCTCTTTGCATCTGATATAATACCCCAGACTTCAATGATGAAATCATCGGTGAATCCAAATGATTCTAATTCAGAGGCATCGATGGCTTCAGCCATATCCATTGTGTTTGCTTTATTTGAACCAATTTCCCAAATCTGTGTTGCTGCATAAAAATTAAATTACAAGTATAAGTCTTAAGTACAATCAATGTCATTTAAAGTTAATAATCAAGTATAATAAAGATAAATAAAACTTACCAAGGTCAGCATCGTTAATTCCCATAAAATTTTCTAAAAGCTTATTGATTTTCTCAATTGCAGCTTCAGTAGAATCATCGTGCTTTAAAATAGATAAAGAAATGCAAACTTTTTATAAATCTTAACCGCTTAAATATATAGTTTAAGTTAATTACTGCTTGTTCAATAACTGCTGGACCATTAGCTCTAAATCTTAAGGTTTCTTTTCCACTTCCATAACTTTTACTCTTTGTACCAGCTCCTTTTGATTTTGGCCCAATATTGACTGAAACGAAAAACAACCGGTAAAAATCTCATAAGTCATAAGCATAAAATACAAGATTATTTTGAAATACCAAATCCAGAACGAAGCGGTTCAATAAGCCTGTTAAAAACAAACAGCATAAATAAACAATCTTAATATTAGAAAAACTTACCTTAATGTGAATTTTTCCCCAACAGGGATGGCTTTTAAGTGTCTAGCCACATCGACCTTAAAACATGGAGTAAAGAATAGAATATCTGTAGAATCTTAATGGGTTTTGTTTAGGAAATTGAATATTTACTTACATGACGCCAGCCAACCAAGTTTGTATTATCAATTTTTTCAATATGATCACCAATTCCAATTGCTTTGATTTGGTCAACAGTTGAATTTTCTTTGATTCTTTTAATGAATGCATATCCTGTCCCATTGTCGGTAATCGTCAAACCAAGAGCTTCTTCGGTCTTGATCACTTCGACCTCTTTTTTTGCTCCCTTTCTATGGGCAAATATGAAATCATCTAAACAAAGTTGACCTAGATTTTAAGTAAAAAATAATACATAAAGTTACCGTTTGACTTTAGGTATTTTTATTTTTAAAATATTACAATATACTACAACTACAACTTACTTGATAATAGGCAATCCATATCTATTCGATGGGTATTTAAGGTGCAGAATAAAATCTGTTTAAAAAAAGCAATTTATCAATAAAATTGGTACATTTTTGATTTTTGCAAACGGAAATACACTATTTAAATTAGTATTTTAAATAAGTATGACGAATGTTAATATAAAGGCTCAGGCTCAACTCACATCTTCGGAAGGGAAATCAAAACTCTCTGCAATTTTTTGATAGAGTTCTTTAACATTAGTAAATCCTGTTGAAAATAGAAAAAAATTTTAAATCAAGGTAAAATATATAGGATCACTCAAATGCTCACAAATGCATAAAATATCTAAAGCATTAAGACTAATAAACTGAAGAAATTAGGTTCAAGAAAATTATCAAGTTAGCAAAATTTGTTAAAATTTGGTTTTCTCAGAGCTGAATAAATGGATAGACCAGTGACCAGCAGATTTGTCTCATATGTATTGACTAAGGAGTAGTAGGAGTTTTAGTGTATGTATGTACTCTACTTCTACTACTACTCGTATATAACCTAATAAAAAGTCAAAATGAGAAAAGTCAAACAGAAATCTTAAAAAAACTTTTTTTTTTCATTTTGTGAAGTTTGGTGGCTATTTAAATTTTTACAAAAGTAATTAAACAGTATTTAAGAAAATGATCAGCAATCTATATAATTAAGCCGGGTAATTTATTAAGATTTCCTTACCTGATATTAAACCCGTGGGAGATCCTTGAGCTTGCTGACAATGAAACACAAGTTTTTGACTTTGATTATTGTTGTTATTTGAATTTGTTGGACTTTGTCGTTTGGTTGCTGGTGACTCAGGTCTTGGTGAAGGAGATTTTGATTTCAATTTTTGGCTCATCCCGTGGTGTTCTTGACCTTGCCCCTCTGGTTGGGGACTTTTTGATTTTCTTGATGCTACATGTGAAGAATTACTTTCCAGATGTCCATTACTCTTTTTTCCAAAGAGGGGCATTTTAATAGAAAAAACTTCAAATCAAGTCTCACAAATCACAAACACAAACTTCAAAACGGGAATTTCAGATTCAGATCAGATTCTGAATTCAGAACAAAACAGGAACAGGATATCAAAAAAAAATTTGTAAATGAATTGAAATTATATTTTGAAAAAAAAATTGTAAAAATAGTATAGCTATAGTTTAGGTAAGTGAATCACAGTAAAAAATGTAGGCTCTATCTTTAAAATTATTTAAACTATTTTTAGTTGTTACCCTATACTATTGCCAATTATCAATTATTATCTGGCACAATGATATATCCACATCCACTTTGAAATTATAATCTGTATAAATTATCCATTATCTTATCGCATTTGCAAAGCAAATCGAAACCTTCACCCAGTATAACATAAAAAATTCAAATGAAACTGAAACAAATCCATAATTTTAGAAGCTATACCTATACCGTATACCTTTAGATATTTATACAGATACTCTGTACTTTATGTTTATAGAAAGTTCCTAAATAATTGATATAAAGTTATAGCCGAGTAGTTAGTAGTCTTTTTAAGCTGATTGTTCTCAACCCGAATTATTAGTAGGGTACAGATTCCAGGTGCAATACAAAAGTACCTACCTATATATGTCTTGTTTAATATTAATTAACTAACGGATTAAAACTTTTACGAGCACTGCCACACCACTTATCATTTTAAATGAATGTGAATGTAATGACTATGTAAAATTAAAACACAATTTTTAAAATAAACATTGGAATTGAAATATTTTATCTCTTCAATAAGGGTGTCCCTACTAGGTTTAATTTAGTTTAAATGTTAATAAATTGACTTGTAATAAAACAGTTAAATTAAAGTACTCGACTTTTTCTGTGATTTGCTTCTGCTGATGTTTAATTTCGAGTTTAGAACTACTGCTGTTATTGCTATTTGATATTTAAGCCTGACTGGCAATAATGAAAGAAAGGAAGTAGAGGAAATGAAATGATAAAAAAGTCAGGAGCAGCAAATAATAATTGTATAAAAAATTGTGGGTGTTGAGGGAAGCGGATATCAAAGCAAAAGCAAATGCCTATAAAAATAAAAAATAGTCAGGTATTTCATGCCAATTGTTGGACTATTGTTTGTAGCTTGCACTTGATGTATGTAGTTTGATGTAGCCACCTTTAAAAATTCTATCTAGCTAAAATAGGACATTTTGTACAGATATTCTATCCCCCTAAATATTTTTGCATGCTTCGTTGCACTCGACTTCTCTGAAGGCTTAACATTTTCTATTCTATTCTTAATTCAATAGTAAATATAGATATCAAACTAAAGTATCTGTATCTGTTTATACTGCTTGCATTATTATAATTTCTAAATGTAACTCTAAATGTAACCAACTCATTAACAATTAATAAGGACTGACTACCTATTGTATATCTTGCCTACCTAATCAATGTTTTCCAAGTCAAAGAGGATAGTTATACATATATGTATACTATACCTACGCCTACTTACTATTCTACAACTATTAAATAATTTGTCAACAATCTTAATTCTGGTGATTGTGACTAATTGGCTATAAAATCTAAATAGTTTTGATCTACCTATATAAAACATGAAATGAATAATAATGTAAAAATTAAACCAATGATTGCATTTGATTGAATAAGGATAAGTTTAGTATGTAAATTGTCGAGATATGATGCTTATCTTTAGATTCCATGTGTTCAACATGATATTTGATCTAGTATCGAATTTTTCTTAAAGAATTTATTTTAAATTTCTTATCAGCATCACCATCCATCAATTAGTTAATAAAACAATTAAATATTCAAAAAAAAATCAGAGTAAACTGGAAATTCACTTAAGCTTATGATGTAATTATTTAATTATTTAGGACTTAATTTTTCCAGCTGATTTTGGGCCAAGCTTTGGTGGTTTATATCCATTCCTTAAATTTAAAAAAAAAATTACAAATTAGCATGTTTGTTCAAAGTCAAAATTCATATTAAAATTGTATTTAATATTTAATTCAATAAAACATTAGAAATTTAGAAAATGCTTACTTAAATCTTCGTCGTACAACTTTAATATAACGTAGTCTACCAGTTCCAGTTGTTTTCCTACGTTGTGCTTTTTCACTCCAGTTATCTGTATAAAAACAATAAAAATAAAATTAATGCCTAGATCTCTACTGAATTTTGTGTATTTTCTAATTGAGTCGATTAGTTTTTACTATTTCTTTCAATTTCAAACTCATGATATGGCTCAAACTGACTACCGGTATTTCTATCGATTGAGTATACAAAATTAAACTTCAATTAACTTATTACTTCTCAACTACTTGAACTATAGGCTATATGCCCTCACAAAACCTTAGCCAATACAATCGATAAGATAAAGTTCAAAAACTACAACCTTTTTTACAATTTTTATTTTTTTACAATTTTTTACTGCAATTGGATTTACCTATTTAACTCGTGATTACAAGACTCGATAAAAAATCTAGCTATTTCAGCTTTGAGAAATCAAACTTTATCCTCACTTTCAAGATTCTCTTTCTCTACTCGAGAATCTCAAAAAGTACCTATTTATAATGCAAAACTGATACGAAAATTAGGCTATTAAACTGAATAAACTTTAGAATAAATGCATCATATTATGAAAGAGTTTTTATAGCTCTATCAATTGGTCGAGGCTTAGAGGTCGTAGGTCAACTAGTTGACAAGTTCTTTCTTGAGAAAAATATCGATAATCTAGGATTCTATTCTAGGTATAAAAATTGACAATTTTTAATCGCTATAATGCCTTATAGCATTGACATTTGACCTATCTACAACTCAAATGACTTTTATAGGTTAGGTACTTAATTACAATTAACTTTAATTGACTTACAATGCCTTAATTTCGCAGCAGGGAATCCACATTGGGCACATTTTGATTTTTGAATATGATATGAAGACCGGCCACATCTCCTACACAAGGTATGAGTCTTATTACGCCGCTTTCCGAAACTTGATGTTCCCTTCGTCTACAAATGGACCATGGACATGAAATTGAACAAATGACAATAATTAGAACCAAATTTTGACCAAAATTAATTAAAAATTAATTAAAAAACTTACCATTTTGCCAAGAGCTCGTACACCACGTTGAAGTTGAAACTATAAAATAGTCAAGCTGAAATTGAAAAATTATTTTGTAGGATTTTAGATGGAGTTGAAAACTGTACAGTTTTTGCTCTATTCAACTAACTGCAGGATTTTGAGCAAAATTTTTAAATAGTAAATCTACGTTAAAAAATTTTTACAATAAAAAAATAAGATCATAAAAATTTATTAATTGTTTATAATTAAAGTTAATTGCACAATAATTACTCAATTTTGGCCTCAAGTACTTGCAAAGTAGTCAAATTTTAGTGATTTCGAGTTTTTATAGTGTAAAAAATCAGAATTTTTAAGCATTTTTGATTGATGTTGAAAGTTGGACTTGATTTTTGTATTGGAATTTTCATTTTTGGATGATCAGAAATTAACGGCAATTTTAATTGGCAATTAAAATAAGGTAAGTTTTTAATGGTTTAAAGCTAATTAGGATATATATAATATAATGTTTTTATTGAATTTTTCATTTTAGAACAATCAGATTTATCGTAGAAGTGTCAAATCAAGGCCAAAAAATAGAATAAGATTTCTGTTTTATGCAAGTAAAAGTAAAAGGTAAAGTTTTAAGCTAATTATTATTAAGATAATTGAGGTAAATAATAAGTAAATTATTGAAGATTTTTGTTGAATTTTTGCTTTTTAGAACCATCAGGAGTTTCATTATAAAAAGTTCAATAGTCAAAAATACAAAATTTTGAGGGGGTGTTTTATATTGGATTTCTGTGAGTAAAAGGTAAGGTTTCAAGCTAATTTAGTAATTTAATGCAATTAAAGGATTAAATTAATGAAAGATTTTGTTTTTAGAACGATAGAATTCGCCAAAAAAAAAAGTGTCAAAAATCCAAAAATTTGAGGAGGTGAAAATATTGTAGAATACGATTGCAACATTTTACAACTTCCGGGTTTCTTAAGAAAAAGGTTTCAAACAAAAGCTAGTTGATATTAATTATGCTGTAAAGTAAATCCCTGTAAATTGAAGTATTTGACCGAACAATTGTCTATTTGAAGCCATCGTATTTTTCATTGGTCAAGTCAAGATCAGAGAAGTGAGAAAAAGTTTTGTGGGGTTTATGTTGGCTCTAGGCTATAATTTCTGTGAGGGAGAAAAGGATTATGTCACCAACTTCATCATCATCATCATCATCAAATAATAATTGTGAAATAAAAAATGATACAATATCTTCAAATTCGACTGCTGATGGGAAATGTGGTTGGAGTAAATGGCCTATATATATAGACTTTACAAATAAATCTTCATTATTTAGGTCAAATATTGATCCTGATCGGACTTTGAACAATAATAAAAAGTTAAAGTTAAATCGTACCAGATCCAGATCTATTAGTACTAGTAGTAGTGGTGGTGAAGGTCGATCAGAGAATAGAAATAGAGGAATTGAGTTAAAAATGAATGTTGTGATATTAATGAGTGTATTTTTTATGGGGGTTCTGTCAGCAGTATTTCTTTGTATTTGGACAATCCCAGGGAATAATGGTCGTAAAGGATTATTTCAACCATTACCGCAAGTTGAACACCTAATGATTGGTCAATATGATGAGGATTCACCGTTTGATGTTAAAAATAGTGATGCAGAATGTGATGGAGAAAATCCTTTGGGTAAGATTTATTTTAATGCTTTATTCACCTTTATTTTTTCAAATTTACTACATACCTAACCTAATTTAACCTTTTACATTATATTATTTTATAGGTTTTGAACTTGAAGCTGTGAGTGCTTTACATGCTGCACTAGAAATGAAAGAACTTGGAAAACACGAAAAAGCCCAAAAATTATTTAAGCATGCTGTTGCATTATGTCCCAGACATCCAGGTATTTAATAATGCATTGCATTAATATTGGTTCAAAATTAAAATCAAATAAATTCTGATGAAACTTGTTAAAATACGATTATTTTTTGTTACGATATTTTAGATATTCTTACATATTTTGGTGAATTTCTCGAGAAATCAAAAGAAGATATTTACTCTGCAGATCACCTTTATCTCCAGGCTTTAACTTATGCACCACATCATACAAAAGCTATCTCAAATAGGAAAAGAACATCTCCAGTTGTAGATGAATTGGACGAGAGAAGGTTAAGAAAAATTGACGAAAAACGTGATCTCTTATTATTAATGCCTGATAGTTCATCTGCCCTTAAACGAGTTAAAAAAGAAGCTTATTTTCAGCACATTTACCATACAGCTGGGATCGAGGGGAATACAATGACTTTGAGTCAAACTCGGTTTCTACTTGAGACTCGAATGGCCATCGGTGGTAAAAGTATTATGGAACATAATGAAATTATTGGTTTAGATGAAGCTATGAAATTTATTAATTCTACACTTGTTCATCGGATTGGTTCAATCCGTATTGAAGATATTCTCGAAATTCATCGCCATGTCATGTCATTTGTTGATCCAAATGAGGTAAATAGCATTTTTCATAAATTATTGAATACCGTACCTTCCATAATCCATACCTTACCTAATAATGAATATTTAATTTCTTTCTTCAGGCTGGAAAATTGAGAAGAACACAAGTGTATGTGGGCTCGCATAAACCGACACCACCCACTGACCTTGAATTTGAGTTAAAATTATTAGTTGAATGGCTAAATTCTGAAGATGCTCTTGGTCTTCATCCAATTCATTATGCCGCCCTAGCTCACTACAAATTAGTTTATATTCATCCATTTTTGGACGGTAATGGGAGAACATCGAGGTTAATTATGAATTGGATAATTATGCAAGCCGGTTACCCGCCTGTGATTATTCGCAAACAAGGTATTATAATTTTAAACAACGAATATGTAACATATTGTTAGACTTAAGATTAGACAAGGAAAGAAAGTCATGTAAAATTGAGACGTAGTCACCTAAGTGAATATCTATTGCCTAAGCCTAGGTCAAAGTCATGAGTAGAAAAATTTTGGTTCTAGAATAAAAAAAATCTAAAATTATCTAAAACTTAATTTAATAAAATTCACTTTTTTGTTCATTTTAGATAGACAACTTTACTACGAACACTTAAATACAGCAAATAAAGGTGATGTTCGGCCATTTATACGATTTATTGCTGACGCTACCGAGAAAACAGTCGATGTGTACTTATGGTCAACCCGTGAATTGAGCCATTATAAACAAATCCTAGGGAATACGGAAACTGAAGACGAGTCTATTACTAATATAAATACAAATAGTAACACTTGATCAATTTTTATTAGAAACATACAAACTTATTGACTGAAACTGAAAAAATCGCATACCGCATACCAATATCTATAATATAAATACATACCTATATGATATGTATTACCAAATTATTTTAAACTTTGAGTTGAATGGATTGCTGGTCAAGAAATTCACTCAGAAAATGATATTACATTACATTAAAATAAACACGCAAAAAAGTACCTTTAATTATTTTAGCCTATATAAAAATCACATATTTTAATAAATTATTTATCTTTTTAATTTTTAGTAAATTTTAGTTATGTCTGAGTAGTTGTAGTTTGATATTTGTTATATTTTTGTTATGTATTTTTAGTTACCTACCTATATTTTAAGTATTTTATTTTCGAAAATAAAGTTATAGAATGCGCAGTACTACAAAACAAATCATAAAATTGTTTAAAATCATTATATTTTATTAAACTTTTTATAATCCTCCTAATCATCAATATTTTATTGTTCACAATAAAAATGAAATACTTTCAGGGTAAATATCTTTTACTTGAAATAAAAATTGCATCATTAATCATCATATTATATAAGAAATTAATGGTCTTAATATCCTATCGATCGAATCTTGATACATTTAACTTTTATGAAAAAGGTATAAAAAAATTATAAATTAGTTTTGTATTTTAAGTATTATTAGTACATTTATGATGTATCTTCTAGTGAGAATGTCTTTGACAGAAAATTACAATTTGGAATAGAATTTACAAAATCCAGATATAAAATATACACAATAATCCTTTTTTATATATTAAAAAGTAAAATGTAGGGTATTAGAATGTTAAATTAATGAGATATAAATATTGGTATAATTGGTAATTAATTTAATAAGTGTATTGTATTTTAGGTATAAGTCGGTTAGCAAACAAGCTTTTAGTTTTTAGCAACAAATATTTTAATTTAAAGTTTAAGAAATACTTTTAATATAGCATAGTAGGATTACTTTTTTAAAAATTGTAATATGTAATTATAATAGTACGCAATAATTAGAAGGTTAGGTAGGTACCTTAATTATTGTAAAATAATATCTTATACTTACTATATATAATTATGAATTATGTAATGGTAAATTTTTTAAGTGGCGTGGTAATTAAGTAATATTTCTCTCATTTTTTTTATATCTAACCTAATAGGCTTGTTACTTTTTTATAAATTAAGTCATTAATTAAGACTACACTATAATTAAGAGTGTCTAACTTTATCTAGAGAGAGTTATTATTAACGACGATTTCCTGTAGGATTACTGGAATTTGACATACGCTTCGACAATTTCTCCTCATCAGCTGAAAGCGTACGGTACTTGATCACTTTATTTTGGAGTTCTGTCAGCATTCTTAATTTTTCACCATTTAATTCTTCCAATCTCTTGGCATAAGCTAAATATTAAAATAAAGCATTAAAATACATCACAATCACAATATAATTACATTCACGAAATTCTTTATATTTTGATAAACTTACATTCACTGTCACACTCCACTTGGTTAGTTAATGAAAGCAATGACATATCTAGATTAGTCCAACGAGACAACGAATCACAAACGATTCGATGGTATTCAACCATTTCTTCTTCGGCTTCTTGTACTAGTTTGAAAATAAGTTTTATTAATCTATGTTGACTATATAACTATACGGATATATAATATTATTTTTTCAGTACCTGCTGAAATAGCTTCATGAAATGTTAACATCTCGCCACTCATTTCCAAATTCTATTATAAAAAAATGGAATTAATTCAAAATTAATTGTTATCTAAATCTACTCATAATATTACTACTATTCATTTATAATTCAGCTCTTAAAAAAGATTTTTGCCACAATTTGACAAATTACTGCTAGAAAAATCCTAAGATCTGTATTTATTTATTTATGTGTATTTATGTGTGTGTGTATTTTTAAAAATATTAAACTTGCATTGATTGATCTTAATTGCACCAACTCATTGTCATCCTCCATAGCGTCATTATCATCGTCTTCTGTGATCATGTTCATTCTTTCAACAGTTGGATCATGTGCTGTGAGCTCCTTCACTCTATCAGCATAACGGAGTGTATTTAATGTATGTTCACATGAACTTAAACCTAAAATTAAAAAAAATTCTTAGGCTCAGTTAAATTCGATTAGAATTAAAGTCTAAAGTAAAGTAAAGTGAAAAAGTGATCTCACCTGGACTAATCATGGCAATCATACATGTTTTACTTTTTTCTCCAATAAAGGAATCACGTAGCACAAGTGTTAACTTCGAAACTCTAAATGGGAGATGTCCACCCTTACGACCCAATGCTCGAATACATTCCTTTAATGCTAAAAGTGACTTGTTTATTTCAGCTCCTTCCATTCTGGTATTTCTATCAGATGAAGAAGTGTCGGCTAATAAAGTGTAATATATTTTAAATTATTAATAGAGGATAGAATACGATTAAGATTTTAATGATATGAGATATGAGCATTTTTCTTACCTCCACGTTCATTTCCAGCTAAATCAATTAAAGAAAATTTTCCATGCAATCTATTAGGAGGTGTTCGGAGAATAATTTGAAAGACTGCATGCGATCGAGAAGAATTTGAATTAGCCGATGTTTGTCCACTAAAAATCAAAAAAAAATATATTAGCATTTGAAACAATATGAATTCTACTACAGTATTCTACAGTATTCTACTACAGTAAAAGTAAATAGTATTAAAATCTGTAAATACGTAGTACATATTACTAATTAACTGTATAAAATTGTATAATTATTACCTGGTACGAGCAACATTTCCTTGCTGAATCAATTTTAGTACATCCTCAACACATTCAACCTTCTTTTCAGTAAGGCCTACAATTTGAACCTGCTGGCGCCCATCTTCTAGAACTCTTAATTTGGTTTTATTAGCAAGGAGATCAAACACTTTTCCACTATATATTTCGAAAAAGCTACAAGAGACACCGAGGTTAAGACTCCGATAATTGGGTGACTTGAGCAGTCTGAAAACATCTTTAGTTGTCAATGCATAAATTCCTTTTTGACAGTCTTGTGTTTTCCCATTAAAATCACCACCCATAGTATGAGTTTTACCAGATCCAGTTTGTCCATATGCAAAACAAGTGGCCATACCCCCCTCGAAAACTAAACAATTAAAAGATTAACAATTTAGATATTTATTTATTACATTCATATAAAATATAAAAATAAATATTTCGACCAAATCTTACCAGTTTGGACAAGAGGCTTTGCTGTATATTTATAAACCATTTCATTATTGCAAGAATCATCAAAAGCATAATCGAATCGAAAATGTTGATTTTCTAAATATTTTGTTAGATCCACTTTATGCTTTGGTTCATGAACTGTAATTTGGTTTTTATTAGGCACTGTTATCACATCAACTTCTTTACGATTGTTTTCTGAAAAAAAAAGAATATTGAGTTATATATACATACGAAGCAATAGAAAATTAAATAATAAACAAAAGGCATATTCAAATACCTTTCTTATTCATTGGACGTTTTCTAACTGATACAGTAATTTGATGATTTTCAACAGCGTCTGTTTCTCTAAGCGGATTGATCTCGGCTAAACAAAGTAAAATAATTATAAATTCAAAATATTTCAAGAAATTACATACCTAAAGTTTGACGATATTCTCTAATCATTGATAAAAATTCCCAACTAAAATAAAGATAAAAATATTAATTAATTAAATGAGCAATATTAAAGGTTCTATTCTAATGAATACTTTTGATGGAAATAATAAATATACTTATTTGTTATTAAAGATTTTTACTTTGGATTCCCTGGATCAAGATTCATAAGTATTTCTTTTTCGGTCTTCATTTCAGCTTGACGAACACGTCGTTCTTCTCGGTTCTTTTTTAATTTTTCAACTTCTTTCACCACGTTTGATCGTCTACGTGATGAAGGTGGTTCTCTCGAGTTGCCATTCATTTCTCCACGACCAACTGTTCCTCCAGATCCATTAATATCCATTTGATCATCCTCCGATAGTTCTGTTGAGGGTTGACTTACAGCTATAAATAAAGTAACAATTAACAATGGTTATTAAGAATTCAACCTAAAATTATATCATTCTTATTTTATATTTTGTTTACCTGTTGGTGGAGCAGACACGGAACTAGATGTATGAGATGATAGAATAGTCGCAATTTTCGAAGGAACTATTGTAGCTCTTGGTTGTACCAACTTTGATACTTTATTTGCCGTCGAACCTGCTGATAGTAATACATAGTGAGAAATATATTAAGGTAAGTAGGTTTTTAATTTGATTTATTATCATAGAAAAAAATGAAAAAAACGAAAGATATCCTTTTCAATCAAATATTTAAAAAAAATAATATCTACAATCTAGATATTTTAAACTTAAAATGACTACTATAAAATAGTAAAAAAGAGATAACTCGAACTAAATATTAATACAAAATCGTGAACTAAATCGTTTATTGTGCTTTTGGGAGAACAACTACTAACTACATAGTTTTAATTCAATTCTCAAGTTTATATTCAATAAGGTTCTATTGACTCATTGATACGGTCTGTTTAGGTTAAGAATTAGAATTTATAATCATATCATGAGAACCAAGAGTACCTAAGTAAGAGCAATTTTTAACCATTATTACAGTTACGGTTACGATTTTGAACAGACTAATTATTATAAAAATACTTATTGTACCAGCAGTACCTTTAAAATGTAAAATGAAAAATTTTTCTTAAGATTATAAATAGAAGTGTAAAGAAATTAAATAATTGATAGGTAATGGAAAGATTTTAGATTAATACTAATAATGGTAAATTACTAAAACGCACTATTAAACAAATTTTTTTTTTACAATTTATAATTTAATTGAAACTACTGATACATAATAATTGTTTTTATTAAAAATTAAAAATCATTTTTCTTAAAAAATATATATTGGTTATTAATATTAGGTAAGTATTTTATTAATTTTTCTTGTTAATAATTCCAACAAATTCCAGCAAATATCTAATTCTCATGAATATTCAAAATACAAGTACCTATATAGGGTTTGAAGATTTTGTTAGGCTTAAAGCTTTACTGCCTAAAATGTAGGTCCTACATTTCATTTTTTTCTTATTTCTTTTAGTCATAATTATTCTAAGTCCTTATAAATTCTTACCATTATTTCCAATTGTTGTTGCTCCTTGATTGTTTGACTGATGAATATTAGATTTCGAGATCTGTGCTGATGGTGGCTGCATTCCTCCTCCACTAGTGTTACTTCCAATCTTTTGAATACAAGATTTTGAATTTTTAATATTCGATAAAGAAATTTTGGCAGGTGGATTTGAAGTACTACTATCACCACCTGCCCCTCCCCTGGCACTATCAACCCCACTCTCTTCACCAGCAACAACAACTACTGATTTAACTACTCTTGGTGAATTACTATTTTTTGTGATTGCCTTTCTCAAATCTACCACTTTTTTACTAGAAATATTACTATTATTATTATTATTTATATTAATTTTACTGCTACGAGTATTTGGCATATTTTTATTTGTACCCCCTTTGTCTACTACTTTACTTGTACTTGTACTCATTATTTGTAATTAGTAATTTGTAAAACAAATTGAAAATGAAAGACACCTTTGACAAAATACACTGTTCACTCTTATGAAATAAAAACTTATGAAAAAACAAGAACAACTATTCAATAATTGATTTTAGTAATTAGTACCTACCTATTCTAATATTTTTAATTCTAATCTTTTATTTGTACTTTTACGATCAATGATCTTGGAACTGTGGTTCAAATGCCTTATTTGCTTGTTCAATGATATCATAATCATAATGTGTATTAAAAATGCAAATATGCATACGAAAGGGTTACTTAGGAACAAAAATGTAAACACTTACAAAATATATGTAAAATTTTCATAAACCATTTTACCTCTATAGGACCTTGCATTTTCCTCATAGACACAAAACTACCTACTTATTTTTGTAAATTCTAGTTTATATTAGTCATTCTGTTTCTGTATACCAGAGTGGATACTATTTTACCTAAATACGCTTATAACATTATTTACTTGTCTATATAGCCAAAGAGGACTTAACATATTTGCTCAGGACAAATTGTAAAAAATAAAATTTAATAGCATTCTCAATTTTCAAACAACACAGTACACAGGTCTTGAACCTATAAATGTACCTACGATACATAGTGTTTTTCCAATTTTATACATTTTATTAAAAAATTGTTATTTGCCTGATTTGAGTAAAAATTAAAATTTTAATAATAAATTGAAATCCCTAAGTCTATCCTAAAGAGCCAAATAAGAAGGAAAGTTGAAAAAAAATATTTCAAATTCATAGCCAGGTGCTGAAACCGGCACTTTGTGCTGATAATTATTAATTAACTACAATTAATTATTGATTTACAGCAGTACAGTACAAGTATATAAAATACATAATACAAATACAAACAAATTAGAATTCGAAAATGTCATTGGTTCTACATTCTACATATGTATTACCTATCAGAAAATATGCCTCAATATCAATATCAATATCAATTTGTTATTTTAATTTTCTCAGCAATAGAACTGAAATAAACTCTAGGCCCTAACCTAAATTCTATTCTGAAACTGAAATTAATATCAATCCTTTCATTATTGATCCTTTAAAAATATCAAGACTTTACGTTTTTAGAGACTTTTTTTTAAGTATTTAGATATTTTTCATAATAATTTCCTATAAAATGGCGTGAAGCTATAAAAATCAAACCTATACCTATGGTACTAGGCACTTTGTATTTCAACTTATTGCTAATATAAATTAACCTAACTTTGCAAAGGTATTCGCAAAATACAAATAATCAAATACTGTTGTAAAACTATGTAGGTTTAAATGAGCTAATGTAATGTTAAAAATAATAAATTCTAACTAAACATCTTGTGAAATATTATGTAGGTACTGTACTAAGTACTAGGTACCTAGTACCTATACTATGTACATAGGTAAGTACCTTAATATTATCCAAGGATTCAATTTTACCACCCATAAAAATAATTACCTAATAGATACGATACGATTAATGTGAATAAAAAGTGATTTACCCAAAATATCTGATGAGAGTATTGATGCTGCTGATGCTGATGATTAAATGAAGAAAGCCTTTTATGAGCTGATAGAAAACTTTCAGATGGACGAATATTTTTATCAACTTTGCCATTATAATTTTTTCTAGGGTGATGATTATTATTAAACAATTTATTTTTTGGATAAAGTAAACGTTCACTAGTACTAGTGCCATTACCGCTTGCACTAATATTCATCATATTATTTAAATTATTGTAATTATTACTATTAAAAGTTGTATTTCGAAGTCTAACTTCTTCAGCATTTTTCGATGTCCAAATTATGCTATCTCTGTGTCTTTTACTTTTTTTCACAGGGCTTAATGGTTTTTTAGTACTAAAATTACCATTTTCATCATCAAGATAAGATGAACACATACAACAAGAAAACATGATATACTACTTTAATATGTATATGATTACAACACAAATGTCAAAAAAATAGTAAAATTTCTTATTCTGCAAGTTACAGTTTACAAGTTCCCAGTTCCATATGAAACAAAAAATTTGAAAGAGGATTCAAACTATCTAAAAAAAACTCGTCTACTTATTTGCAGTGAAAGTAACGAAGACGAAGAGTAGAGTAGAGTAGGTAAATAGTGTATGCGGAAGAAGTTTTATTTTATTGGGACAAAAGGCGAACGGTCCTTTGACTTCGATTTCGATGGGCATCAATCAGACAAAACAACAAAATGCTTCCCTATTATTTTCAATACAGAATTTCAGCTTTCCAGCAAATAAATTTAAATCCTAGCGCAGGACATTAACATATTAATGCAGAAAAACCGAACACTGACTGACATTTTCTGGTCAATTCTACTTTTGACAATGAGAAGCTACCAATCCTAAGCATATATTCCAATCAATAAAATTTCTAAGTTTGGATAAATAATGAACATCACGCGAAAAATCCTTCCAAACTTTCTAAAATAGAAGAATAAAACATAATATACATAGGTTCCTATCTAATTATAAGTAATTATGTATTGCCAATTTCTGTCAAGATTAAATTTAAATGTAGCTCATGCTCATGTACATAGTACATGTACATATTAAATGATCATAACACTATGAGTTGTCACAACCGAGAGTGAATAAATTATATTCCACTGACCAAAAGCCAAAAGAAAGAAAATGAAAAACATTGGATTTCCTAATATGATCAATTTAATTTGATATTTAAAAAGTATACTTTAGTTCGATTTCATGCCAAAACTATTTACAATTGCAAATAAATATTAATATACCTCTGATCTGATACCTAACCTACCTAATTTACCTAAAGATAAGTGAAATATAGTAATATAAAGTATCAAAAAGTATCTATCATAGGTAGTATAATATAGAATATATTGCAAAGAGTAAAGTGTATGTAGGTAATATAACAAATAAGTAGTTTAGAAGTAATGAAGGTCATTAATCGAATAAACTTGAAAATATTACCATTTAAGGTAACTTTCTTCCATTTATAGTATGAGTAATAAACGACATATTAAGAAGGAACATAGTAGGTACTCGTTAGCTAAAACTAAAAAGTAAAGGAATTAGAATAATTTCAATTTCAACTAAATGATATTAAAATATATTTAGGTAGGCACTAATAATTTTAATATATATGAAATATGACCATAAAACTCGAACAAATGCAATGTTAGAAAATAGCATTTTCTATTATATCCTCATCCTCACTTTTGTTAGAATTGGTATTTTATTCATTTTCGATCAGCAAATAGATATAGAATTGAACTGAAAGTACTAATAGATATTAATTCATTGGTAAAAATAAAGCACCTAGATAGGTTCTTACGATTAGTTTTGCAGATATCAGGCTAAATACAAATCTAATCTAATCTAAAGAATAAGTGAATCAGCCTATACTCCACACCCACACCTAGATTTTTATCATTCCAAAAGTACTAAATATTACAAATTATTATTAAGTATTTGATATAAAAAAAATGTTAACTAGGTATTAGGTTAACATTAGTTCTTGTCAAGTAATGCCAAGTAACAATAAGTAATTTTGATTTTGAATCCCTATCTCTAATAATAATCAAAACTATTATTTAATTTACGGATGACAAATAATTAGATAGGTAAAATTCATTTTATTTTATTTAGCTTTTGTAGTTTTTTATCATGCTTTGGCTCTGTCATGCATTTTTAATAATTTTCTATTGCTTCGTAATAGAAAATTTGACAAGTATCTACAATCTAGGTTTGCAACAGAAAACAAAATGATAAAATGATAAAAATGTATTCAGAATCTGTTCTTTCTACCTATTTCTAGCATCCTGATTCTTGAACTTGAATAGAACTGAATCGAATGGCAAAAGTAAAGTAGACCAATAAATTCATTCAATGCAGGCACTTAAATCTCAAATACTAAATTTCATTATTTATTTATCTACGATTGACTATTTACGAATAGATAGCTTAGCTAGTTGCAATGAATTTCTTTTTGCTAAACTTTAACAAAGTACACTAGATAATTATGCAAAGTTGATGCACCGATATCGAAATGTTTATTAATATTAAAATAGATATTTGCCAACAAAATAATAGGAAATTTTTGTCCCTCAATTCGCACAATTTGGTTTTGAGATTCGAATGTTGCAATAAAAAAAATTGATAAAAAATTGGTATACATACATATCAATATCTATAATTTTATCTTTTCTATTTCAAAGGTATTTACCTTTTTTTTAAGCAAGTATCTTTTTTAATTTAGAACCTACTCTGAATAGAGACTAATAATAGAGTGTAGACTGAACTGAAGTACCTACAAATACTGAATACCTATTGAAAACATATTAAAAAATTCATTCAATACTATGACTAGAAACGCCAGCAAAAGGAGATTATGATTATTTTAATATTAAACTGAGAAACAAGTTTAAAAAACCGAGAAAAAGTAGCTGCTACATAATATGTAAAACGTGTAACGTAAACGTAATAAAATAAAATAACGCCTTATTAACATTTTCAGATAGGTATTAGGTAGGTATAATTTATATTTATAAAAACGAACACAGTCAAGTCAGATACCTCACAGAGATATCACTGTTTCACTATTTTTCAGGAGTTAAACTACGAGTATACTGATAGTCGTGAGTACTGAATATCAAACAATTCCTATCTTGGTATACTTCTGTATTTAGCCAAATTATTGACACTTTATAACTTCAAGTTAGTTTTGTTAATAAATCAATAAAATAGTTATCGATCAATCTTTCCATAAGTAGGGTACTTTGACTTTTTAAATAGGTATAGGGATAGGGTACCAACAAATCGACCCATCGGATCAATATTAAAAAATATCAAAGAATCAATTTAATGAACTGCTTTTTTTAAATTATTACCTATTACCTACCTATATGTATTCTTACAATTAGAGTCACAGTTCTTCAATACTATTAATATTGACTATAATTATAAAAAATTCAGATCCGTATTTTACTCAATTAAACAGTATCCAGTTCCAAATTATGCACAATCAAAACCACAGTATATATTTTTAAATAAATGCTAATGTGAGCTAAGAATATTATTTTTATAAGAAAAGTGAAAAGATGCAAATCATGCAATTCAATGATTATTTTTACTCAAATCAGTTATATTTTATGGATAACCTTCATGATTTAAAAAGATTGAGTTTTATATTTACTTCTATTCCTTCCCTAGAAAGTGAATTTTTGTGTTAAATAAATAGTGCCAAGGGTTAACCTTACATAGTTATTATTAAAAATAAAATGAAATATATCGAGTAACTACCTACCTAACTATTAATTACTGTAGGCTGCACTAATATTGAAACTGAAAATCTAAAACCTTGATAACTTTTCGTAAAATTAGTAGCTAGTTATTTTGATAATTTATGGATCAAGGAGAAACACCTATAGAAGGGTAAAATTTACCAATGAACGATTTGATAAAAAAATTTAAAATCAAGTTAGGTATATATAGGTAGGTAATGCTGGTATACCTAATGTCTAATTAATATTAATATGAAATGATTTTTAGGTTTTGTCAACGAAATGAATGAATTCTTTAAACTAACATTCACATCGTAATATTATAATTGAAAATATCAATCCATAAATGGACATTTTTCAAATGCCCTATCCTAATTCTAACACTGTAAATACTAAACACCATTCCAAATTTCAAATATGGCATAATAAAATAAAATACCTGTCTGAATAGTATAAAAACTAAAAGAAGAAGAGCTTACTTAAAACTTAAAACTAGTCCACCCTCAAACTAAACAAATCTTTTAAAATACCAATAGGTATCTAATAAGTATAAGCCTAACATCACAATCACAAGTGTATAAGAATTTTTTTCACTTGTTATATACCCTGATACTAGTAATTAAATATTTAGATAAAAGGTTCAAATGTTGATTGTTGACCTTACCTCAGATTGTACTGGAACCATTGACCTTTTGGGAACACTACCACCAATAAGTCCTCCTCCGCTAGTTGGTCCATCCATAACATTATTCATATTTGTTAATTGATCAATAACTAAAGCATTTTGATCGGAATTATTTCTAATAACAGCTGTAGTTGGTGGTGCAGTTGGATATCTTGAAGATGCTGGAGGTTTACATTGTGGATTAAGATCAACAAGGCTATCCAAATCAATCTAAATTTTATGTTCAAATTATAAAAAATTAAAATACCTAGCATAAAAATGATAGATATTTTACTATTAAATTATTAACCTCTTTTCCTTTCGTCTCGTTTTTTTCAAACCACTCAACTGTTACAGATTTCGATCCTAAATTTATCCCAGAAACTACAGCTCCATGGACCCGACCTAAAATATACATGATAAATGATGATATATTATGCTGTTTTTTTATTATTTGTTATACCTAAAAATAAACCTAAATCTAAATCTAAACCAATTATATATTTTTTAAAGTTTAAACTTAGGAAGACATAAAAAGCAAAAGATAGAGAATCATTTACGCTTAGTTACATGTATATATTGTATTGTGAGGTATATATTTTTCATTTCTTTTTTGTAATTCTAATATTCTATCAAAAAAGGAAGGTCAAATATTTTAATGCTTTGGTTGGCTGATCAGAATGAAGAGTCAAAAGAAACTATTTACATTCTATAGATATATATTTTAGACAATATGTACCTAAATTAGTATTTCCTCTAAATAAGGAAGAAGGAAAGGAAAGGAAAATACTATAAATACATTTCCATGTTAATTCTATTTTATTATCTGGACTTAAACATGTAGGTAGTTACATTTTAATTTTAAAAATAACTTTGCAACTTTACTATTGTATAGCCTACACTCTAAACGTACAATCAATACAATACTACACGTTACTATATACTCTATTTTAAAATAAAAGATTGACAATTGACATGAATGTTCATCAAAAATTAATAAATAAAAGCAAAAATCTAAACGATGTAGTATTAATTAAACTAATTAGATTATCAAACTACTATATCAGACATTTTTACTTACCATCTGTCCTTTTAATGTTTACTTGCATTCCTAGGACTACTCCTCCACCTCCTTTTTCAAGAGGTTGATGTTGAATTTCCTCTGAAGTTTCCATTTTAGTTGCTGCCAGGATTGAACTTCGAGTATTGTTTTGAAGAGTATGAGCAACCTTTTTTGAGGCCGCTCCGGTCTGTCCTCCTCCACCAGCACGATTACGAAGAATATTTAAACCCTTTGAAATAAATAATGAAATAATAATAATTAAAAACTAAAAAATATTAATTAAATTAAGTAAGCTAACTAAAAAAATTAATATTATTCATCGACACATTGTAAAACAATAACAATACTATACTACAATACAATCTACAAAATTAGAATTATATCCAATTTTTTAAACAATTAATTAATGTTTATATGTTCAAATTATAATCAAGGCGGACAGAAAAATAACGATGACTAAAAATATAACCAAATAAGGGAGGTTGACCCTGAATGAACAATGAATATTTTATGATACTTTTTTGAATCCTCAAGTAAAAAGATTCTATAGTCTCGTTCCTTGTTAAAAATTACAAAATCAGAAAATCCTAATGATATTTAAAAATATATAAAAGTGACTTACAATTTTGAAGCTGGAAATGTGGCCTGGCTTGGCCACAAAATTATTTAAAAATCAAAAATTCCTTTAAAAATAGGTTAGCTTAAAAACAGAACTTGGTCATCAACTTATCAACTAATGTGAAGTTGTCAATAATTTAATGATTATAGATGATACACACTAACACACACTACACACTGACAATTTTTGATTATGAGTAGAAAGTGGATTCAAAATGTAGAATTATTCAAAATTCCCAACATTTTAAAAATAAAAAGTTGAAAAATAGAATAGGTAGTACAAAAAAGTTCACAAAATTTTCATGTTTAAATCTTTACAGATTTCTGTGTTGAATAAGAAATGAGAATTCCTTTAGATTTTAATCCTTTGCTTCTTCACTTTGCTTTGTAAAAATATTATGATGGTGGTAAGTTGTGGTAAATGGTTCTCCTAGTTTTCCTAATATTGAAGAATAAAAATATTATTACAATACAAGTACATACACCTATAAAAAAAATCAGTTCAGGTCTGGCTTAACTATGCTATGAACTATGCTTTTTAACAAAGCAAGGAAAGGTAGGTGTAGGTATAAAAATATTCTGCACATACACTATACACAACTAGGAGTTTGAGGTATTGTAAAAAAAATCCTTGCAAAAATACAATTCCTTTTTTTCTAAAACTAAAAGCCAACTGTCATTTTGTATTAGGATTTGAGTCTTGAGCACGACCATATAGGTAGATCAAGTACAATTACTTACTATTACTACAAAATACTTATTACTCTACTCCTGCTGATCCTGATACTTTTATTTTATACCTTACTTATACTTTTGCATGCATTTGGCATTTAGGTACCTACTTTGAAAAATATAAGATCTACCTCATCCTCATCTACCTACATACAGTTTATTTTATCCTTAAAAATCGTATCTAAAAAATATATAAAATGAGTCACACAATAAATATATTTACCTCGCTTTTATAGAGCTGTCTAAAATTTCACACGATTAACTTTAAAAGATGATATGAGATAATCCAAACCACAACACAATAATAGAATAGATAAATTGGTAATTGCAATTAACAATTAACAATTAGTAATTTGCTTTCAAATTATGTTAAAAGCCTTTCTTACACTTTTCTCTAACTACTAACTACCCATAAAAATGAATACCTACATAATATATAGTAGGCAACTTCAATCGGTTGGAATAATAATTTTAAAAAAATTATACTAGGTAAATTGTTTTTGTGTGTTTGGGTAGAAATTGGAAATAAAAATAGGTAATGACTTTATACTTAATGATTTCAATTTGAAATGAAGCATAATACATACGTAAACCTATTGTTCAATTAATTTTTAATAGAACTGAAACGGACTTTTAAGAAAATTAAAATAGGTAGGTATCAAACTTTCACAAAGTATTATAGGTACCCAAGTACCTAGTTAATAATCCTAGTTAATTAAATATGTATTACCGATTACCCGTGTCTTATTTTCAAGTAATATAACCTTTTATGATTTTATATGAACACCTATCACTTCTTACTGATATTTAACTAGGATTTAGCTAGGCCAAAGAACTAGAGAATATAAAATAACCGACAAAAACAAAAAAATGTAGTAGTAGATGGTGTATGTACTGTGGAATTCTAAGCTCTTTCTAAAATTCTAAACAAAATGTATACCTACCTAATATGTTTCTGTTTTCTTATCGTGTCAACCTCCTTTACTATTTACTTGCTCATTTGCTCCCCTATAAATTATTTGAAAATAAATTACTAATTTTGTATTTGTTATTTATCAAATTACGATTGAAATTCTAAATTATTGTATTATAATTATAACTACCTACCAATATTCTAAAATAAGTTCATAAAAGCTTTTATGCATATCTCTTTCATTTCATTTCCGTTTAATATTTTTTTAATATCAATGTTTAATAATTGTTAAAATTGTTGATAAATGTGAATTTATGATAAGTATCAAAATATATTTTTGATAACCTGTTAACTATTTAAAGCAAACTTTCAGTTTGGAATTCCTTTGAAAAAATGAAGTTTAATGAGAAAGAAATGATCAAAGTGTCACAAAAACCAAGTAATTACGTACCTATATCTTATTCAATGTCAATAATAACAATCCATAAAGAGAGAGATTTAATCTTTTTAAATTCATTCAAACTTTAAAATAGAAGTATTTTTAAAATACACATTATCAAATTCGTATTTTTTTAGGTCAAATGGAAGGAAGATTGCAATATAAAGCTCCTCCTGGAACATTTAGAGAATCTGGTAAATGATAGATAGAATATTTAAAAAATATCTTATTTCTAATTGTTCAATACATTTAAGATATCTATTAAAATTCCTACTGCCTACTACCCACAAAAAAAATTTATTCCATTCTTCTACGATATAATTATAATGTTAATGTCAATGTTTTATTCTATCCATTTAGGATTCCGTGAACGTTATTTTAAACTTATTGGGAACCTCCTATTTTATTTTCGATTAAATGAATTTGGAAACCTTGAATCAAAAGAGCCTGTAGGATTACTAGTTCTAGAAAATTATATTGTTCTATCTTCTTCAGATAATGAACTACCATTTGCGTTTGAACTCTTATTTCATGATGAAGGAACTCACATTTTTACTACAAGGTAATAAAAAACTCTATATGCCATAGGCCATAGAAAATAAAATAGATGTAGGTATTACATACTACAAATTACGGATACTACTAATTACATTACAAGTTTACAAGTATAAGATCCATATTTAAATGAAATAATTTTAATCTGCTTTCATTTCAGGACACAAGAATACGTTAAACTTTGGACCGATGCCTTTAAAGATGCTAGGTATTAAATTCATAAATAGAAATCGCCGTATTTATTTGTAAAAAGTAAAAATTTAACCTTACCTCAGTTTCTATATTGTTTATTAGTTATCAACATTGGAAAAATAAATTAATTGTTATGCAAGTACAATTAAAATCTATAATTGATGTAAGTATTTGAGTTGAATAATAAAAATTATAATACATATACCTATTATCCTAATTGAATAAAATAATCTCTTTTATGCCCTATTTCTATTAGAAAAGATCTCAGGGTGACAATCTATATTCGCAATTACAAAAGATGAATCTTCTAGATCCTCTCTCACAACCACATCCAGACGAAGAAAAAAGACTCAGAAAAACAGAAAATGTTGCGGCTGCAGCGAATCTTTTGGCTCCTGCTCCAACTAATGGTTTTCCTTTCAGCAATACTATTACCAGCAGTAGTAATAACGAAGATCTCATAAAATTCTAACCATTTCATCGAATCGAATCATTCATTTCATACAACTACTAGCCATTAGCATAATACTAGGATACTAAACACACTGTACAATCCTTTTTAGTAATAGTAATTAGTAATTGCAATTCCTTCAAGATCAAGACTTTCAAGTTCAAGTGTCAAGAAATGTGTCTGTAATTATAAGAGTGCTCTTCATATTTCATTATATAAAAGACGATCTAATCTAATCGAACAACAAAGTGCCTTTTAACTTTTTTTTTTAAATTTATATTATTATTAAGATTTATGTATAGTAGTTATCTAGTGCCTTGTTTAAGGTTGATATTCCCAGTTCCCCGAGGGCTCTTGAGAGAAAAGTATAAGACTTAAAAATATGCAAAATATCTCTTCTTTTTACTAATTTTTTGGACATTAAGCTATGATCAGAATATTTCTGAAATCCTCAATGGTTTTCTAGAAAACCATGGTAGAAGTTCGAAATCGCGCGAATTTCTATAGACAAATATACTAAACCCATAATTATGTCAAATATCTCATTTTTTTACAAATTTTTTGGAGACCCAGCTATGATCAAAATTTTTAGACATTTTATACAAATATTATACTTATTGATTAAAATCAAAAAAAGGTCAATAGGCCAAGCTATAAAATCTTAAAATTTATAATATTTCTATAGTTATAGTTATATGCTGTTTTTTAATTATACTGCAGGGGCGTCTCTAGGGGTAGACAGAATAGGCAACTGCCTACGAATCTACGACAATTCGTCGTAAGAACAATTGGTCGTAAAAAAGAGACAATTGGTCGTATTTGGTTTTTGGGGTTTTGATACCATTTGATTTTT